>JACYVW010000381.1:0-21467 GCA_023065735.1 Coffea humblotiana | reverse complement strand
GCGTGTATGAATAGTATGTTTGTGTACATGAATAGACATACATATTACATGTCAAGCAACAGAAGTTCTTCAGTGAAGAAAACAGAAAAACAATTTTTTTGACACAATTAATCTTTCTGCTCAATTACCCACACAGAGCAATGTGATAGAAGTAAATCCATTTACCATATAGAGGAAAACAATGGTAAAGTAGCGTAGGTACAGGAGATTCAATTTTTTATCTCTTAACAGGTATCTACCCGAGCCACTCCGCCACTCAAAAAGAATAGAAAAAAGAAACGGAAAGGGAAAACACACATACAAGAGGTAACAGATGTTACCTGAATATCCCGAATAAGGAGGAGGGTGGCAAGAGATCGTGAATCTGAGTGAACAATAGAGTCTTCGACGGATTCGTCTGCAAGAATCAATATCTGTTCTCTTAGAGTTAGTATGCAGCCACACGTATGAAATGCTGAAATAGAAAAGTCAAAGATTCTCGCATGTTCCAATAATGAAGGTCCTACAAATTATCATGGTAACACTAAAGACATTTTTAGGAGAACCAAATGCTGACATTTAAGTGTCAATCAGACAAGAAGATGCTACAAAAGCAGCAGGTCTGAGCGTACACGATGGAACTTACAGAATCAAATGTTTCCAAAGGAAGATTTTCTAAATGACGTCTAACGACAGCATTGCCTTCATGATGGACAAGTTTTAGGTTCTCTAACCCTGAAATATTAAGACCACCATCTGTTAACTTCTTCTCTCTATCTTTTTCAGGCACCTCGTTAAACATCCATAACTCAGAACCTGGAGCAAGGAATGCCTCAAGTACCTAACAAAAGGCAGAAGCAAATAAAATCAATCCATAGTAGGATAAAAACCATCAGCACCAATATCACATACTTCCTCATCAATGAAACATGTCCAGAAACTGAACCTAGCTATTCAAATGAATCCATTAGAAGACCCCAACAGCCTTTTTGCACAACTTGTTTTCTTCATCTCCCCTTTATTTCACTTACTCAGAATACTTAGTTTTCCCTACCAAACAATTTTCTTATAAGTGCTGGGTGTTTTCAACTTCAGAAATCTAAAGTAATATATCTGAAATGGTCCTATTTAAGTGAATTTAGCATCCGTTTCAGCTTTTGCCATAGGAATGCATGCAGCAAATCTTACAAGACCTTACTGCTTCACACTCCCACCATTTAGGTTCCTGTCTCCCTGATGGTGCAGTTCTACCAAAAAGCCAACTTCCAGAGGTCTCTTCCCTCTCTTTTTTGTTTTACAATAAAATGGGGAAAAAGGCAAGTCGTTGAGCATGAAAGCCTCTCCTACTTTTCTGAGCCATTGCTCAAGTAGTTCCACCATTGGGGACATACAATGGTCTCAACTTAGAGGAGGCTTTCATTCAAAACCATCTGGTGAACAGGGTCAAATTTGTGGGTTAAATTCAAAAGAAAGGAACAGAAACAATTACATTTTAGATAGATAACTGCTAAAATCACAAGCCTTTCCCTAACAAAAAAATATACAAAAGGGAATAGGAACTTCTCATTGGAATACATCTCTGAAAGGTCCATAATTTCTTGAATTACAGGTTAACATCTTCGTGTCCTACCAACCCTCTGTAGGATTGTGTGGCTTATATAACGCAAGTAAAATAATTGGTGAGAGTGAGACACATCCTTGTTACTTGCAGATTCCAATAGAACAGTCACCAAAGAATAACAAATAAAATCTCTAAGTTCTTTTTTTTATTGGCTATCAGGTCTACATCCAAGTAGATTGAAAGGTTTGATTTAACAATCCACGACATCTATGTCACACCCTTTGTTACATGATCCAGTTATTATCTTATGAATTTCTTTTTTAAATAGTGAAAAACAGCAAAGAAACCCCATTTACTCTCACAACACTTATATGTTTTTGTTTTTAATACATACAAGCCTTCACATCTTCAAGCAAATAACGAAAGCATGAAAGATGTAAACGAAGAAAACAGAAGTTTACAGACAAAAGGATAACTTGGTTAAGAAACCTACACAAGCTGAAAGATTCATACAATTACCATAATCATATCATCTATGTCACGCCGCCAGCCACAAAAAAGTATTTTCTCCGGATATTTTGGAGGATCAATCATTCTAGGACAAAGGCCCGACTTACCTGTAACAAAATTTCCAGTAAACAATAGGATTAAACTAACTGTCAGAAAAAGACTAAAGGGAAGAATACAAATCACTTGCAGCTCAACACATCATGAAACAAAAGAAATTCACTATCTAAGCACAGTACTTAAAGGAAGAATGATGCATATTCTAAACCAAACAACAATTTCCAAGTTCACAGCTAATTATGCATTGCTCCTGGCTACTATATGAAAGAATAATTAAAGAAAATTCAACCACTCTCTCACTTCCAACAGAAAGAGACAGAGAGGTTAGCAGATTTCAATCTGCAAAAGCAATTACTCTTTTGTTTTATTTTTTGTCCTTTTTTTTGGGGGGTTTTTGGGGGGGGGGGAGAGGAGGGTATATGACTTGAAAACCATCATAGAGAAACAAACTCCATCTACAACTTTTTTACAGGAAATTAGAATACTGAAAACCATGCTACAGAATAAATATTTCATCAAGCAAGCACCAGAAGTAAGCTCCGAGCAAGGCAAGAGAACTGAGTAGTCTATCAAGCGAACAACAAGTTTTCAATGCAAACATCCCATATGCACCAGCAGAAGACCAGCATTTGAATGGTATGTGTAACATTCTTCAAAGCCAATCAAGTTTAACAATCGTCATGATGAGAAGTATCAACACACAAGGTCAATGGCATACATTTATAGGCTAGTCCAAAAACACTCTGTTCTTTCCTAGTAAGGTTTCTTAATCAGGGTCCTTTCTGGTTATCCTTATTCGCCTCCACTCCTTACAAGGCTTCCATATGTCACATTTTCAAGGCCTATATACTTCAGAAATCAAGTATTTGGAGGAGCAATTGATTTTCTTTCTCATTTCAGCATATTCTAGAAAAAGATGTGCATCACAAGACACTTTTCGAACCAAAAAAAAAAAAGAAAACGAGAAAAAGACAACCAAACAAACATGAGGTGTATTAGAAGTCAAATAACAATGCACTAAGGGAAAGAAAGAAGTAGCATGCATTGGTGTCACCCAATTGCAACATAGAGAAGAATTATGACCTCTGGTAAGGGACCTGGGGCATAGGTGTCATCATCCTCGGCTATGACAAGAATCTCATCACCTTCTTTTAGAACATATTTATCTTCAGGATTAATGATTATCTTGCCACCCTCTGCAGCAACCTTGACTCCACAAGGAATTGCATCAGGAAATGATACCAACACATCTTTGAAATGTAAACCATCCAGTTGAGGCCACCTTTTGATATAAAATTCTGCATTTTCAAACCCCAAAATGTCTTCCCATATCTGCCATACTTGAACAGCATTAAAAATATTGAAGAAAATACATCAATGCATAACTAACTTGCGTCCATTTCTCAGATGATTGCAGCTTCCATCAAAGAGAAGATCACAAGTTCGAAACAGAATTTCAAACAAACTACATGAACATTTTCTCTTCCCATGAAGAATTACAGTCTATGCACTCTATCTTACTCTATTCAACAAGCAACTAAAAGGGCAAGTGAGGGAATATTCAGTGAATACGGAAATCTGAATCACTCTTGCAAAACAATAAGGGTGCCTTTGGATCAGTAGATATGGATTTAAGAAAGGAATTGACATGGAGGGATTTCAGATGAGGAAAATTCAAGATTCACATTAACTAAGAATAAATTGTTTAAATAGCAATTATCATTATTTACAATTGACAACAGTAATGCAGAAATGATTAAAAATTTTAGGGGGTTAATACCCAATTTTCTGTTTCACAATGATGCACCATGGCCAACAGCAGCCTAAACTTTGCCCCATACAAGTTCAAAATTGGATACTTTAGGAAACTAGCGAGAGGTATTAAAGGAGGGATTTTAAATAACCTCTATTTTAGGTGCAATTCAAAATACCCTCATTTTAACACCTAAATACTAATTTGATTGCAAATCTAAATCTGTCTTATATTTTTTTTAAAAAATTGTGGTTTTGGATGTAGGATTTAAATCCAAATCCATCCAAATATCTCAATCCAAAAGGACTCTAACTTCATTTTCAGTTTTGTAATCAGCTCTACAAGAAATTTGATTTAGTTAAGGCATGGAAGATGACAGAATTGCAAGAAAGCTTGAAAGGTACTCCTAGAAGTATGTGGGTTGGTTTAGCTTCTGTTATGTCCTGAACAGTATAATCGGATTAGTCTTAGCTTTACCTGTGCAAGGCCAGGTTGGAGAGCACACTGTATCATCAACCGACCAATCACATCATGTGCTACAACTGTTTCAATCAGTTCTCCTCCAACAAGCTTTACTAGAGGTTCATTATCAAGATCACTCATTTCCACGACAACGTGACCTCTCAATCCCTCTTTTACTCCTGCAAGGCTAAGCACAACCCTCAAGGCACGTGCATCACTCTGATAACAAATTTGAAAATTTAAGCAGTTAGTTTTTGTAACTTCTCAACTGTATTATGAAATTTTTGTCATTCCAATGCTAGAAGAACCTGATCTGCATTCTCATTAGATGCCAAGACAATGATTGCACGTGCCTTTGAGACAGAAACCTGCAAGCACGAAAATTTTAGCACTTAGAAACAGGGGAAGAATAAGAAAAAGGTAGTCCTTTTGCACACAAGACTCATCAATCAGCTTATACCAATTGCACCATGTGCTAAGAGAGATGGAACTTAATAAACTGTATATCTACAAATATACCTTTTTCAAGTCAGCAAGTATAAGAGGACTGCCACTTCTACATATAACTGATGTACCCATGAAGTCAAATTCAAGCTTTGCTATGTCCATCTCCATTTCCTCCTTGTCTCTTTCTGCAAGTACAACAACAACACCACCACCTATGCTCTTATTTGCTATTGCTAATTGCTTCAGAAGGGAACCCTGCATTACATAACCAGCTCTTAGTCCTGTTAATGGTTACAGGTAGTGTACCTCACTAATCTCAAGGTCAGAAACCATAAGAAAGAAATAAGGGCATCAATGCTTGAAAGCTTCTTGTTTCTTCTTCCTTTTCTTCATAATTAAATTGCAACCACTCATGGTGATTGTTCAATTATTTTGCAAGAGGATGACCTTTCCCTGGAATTTTCCATGCATAATAAAGACTTAGAATCTACATGTATCCTCCCTTCCCCCCAACCCCCACCCCCACCCCCCAAAAACAAAATAAAACCCAAAGAGAAAATTTCCTTGTTCCTGGATGCTACATGGTGGAATCCATATTAGAATACTAGACATCTAAAGAATCTTGCACATGAAAGCAAGTAGGTATCAGACGTCTCACAAAGATTTCCAGAATAATAGTCTAGTCTCAGAGGAAAAGACAAATATGAATAATCTAGACTTCCAACTTGCAGGTACCCAGAGAGTTACCAGTTTGTCACTCCATCCAAGAATAAGTATATGGTTGCTTTCAATAACCTCACTCTTGCCTTTACGCAATGAATCCACTTTTTCTGAAATAGCATCTGAAACAAGCCCTAGCATCATGGCAAATATAAGCATGCCTCCTGAACTAATAGAAACTGAAACAATCCGTGGCCCAGAACCAACCATATCAGCATGATTTCCCGAGTCTGCCACGAAGCTCCAAGAGAGCCAAAGAGCTTCAGTAAAGCTGCCATCACTGATAGCATATAATGCCAAGCCTCCAAATCCAATGACAAATAGTGTGGCAAAAAGAAGTGCAAGTAGCTTTGCATAAGGATAGACAGAGAAACAAACATCCACCATATAAGCAATTCTCTTCTTCAGTGGAACCTCCTCATTGCTATCTCTTGTCCCCTTTGAAGGGTTCTTTATTGGTGGAGCGCAATCAAGATATTTGTACACTAAAAATGGCGTGATAAGTGTGCACACAACCGTATAAAGGGCAAGCTTTCTACTGTCAGTGTTACCAAAAAACGAAAATGAAAACACGTTTCCTAACTCCACAAGGTTAATGCTGTGACTGCCAACAGCACTTCCAGTGCTACATAGTCTACGAAGATCACCAATTTCTTCCTGCAATGAAATCACCCTAGTTATCAGAATATTAATAGCAACAGAGCACTAGGAAGCAGGGGTTGACAGTGAATGCAGCTAATTTCATATAAGGATACGAACCTGAAGAATACCCACTTTATTTTGCAAGTAGATTGCATAAGGTGTAGACAATGTACAAATCAATTTAAGCTGCATTAAGGAAATAATTCAATCAGTAAAACTACAGACGATACACAAAAAATGTGGAAGCCGCATTTGTCTTCATTTTTTTCAAAAAAAAATTGTTTCTGTCACCCCGAACAGATTTTACACCGACTGCAAAGCTTCTTAATAAATAGACAAAAGCTGTAGATAAACTAACCAAATTAAGAACCCAAGAACTTGTATGTCCGGGAGGTTTCCGAGGACTGTAAGAACTGGAACTAGCCGTCGTACTAGATGACAACGAAGACGAAGTAACCGGGACTTGAACTGACAAGGAATTCAAATCCTTTTGACCTTTCAGCTTGGCCATGGATTTGGGCTTGGAAGGATCCGACTTGAGTTTCGCCGGCCGAGGAGCAGGAGGAAGGGCAGCAATACTGCGGACGGAGTCCAGTCTATTACCAACATCCACAGTCAAATTAGACGGCATACGAGCCGAAAATTGCCCCATCACCTGCCGCTCAGTGCTATTACTATTGTGCGCAGCAGATTTTGCGGCAACTCGGCTTCGAGTAGCGTAAGGACCGAGAAATGAAGGGTACACATAGTCCCGATCAGCAAAATTGAAGGCCTGGTCGGAGACAGTGGTGGCGCTAGAAACTTCGGAGGAGGAGGCGGAGGTAGTGCGGTTGTTTAAGGAGGGAGGGGAGGTAGAGACGCGACGGACAGCGGGGAACAGTGGGCCAGGGAAGTGTGGGGTCCGCGTCTCGTCGGAGATTGTTTTCGTTCTCTTGAGAACCGGTGGCAGCTCCGGTCTACTAGTGAGATTTGGGGTTGAGCTAGGGCTTGGAGTACTTGAATTCGAACCTCCATTACTCGTCATCGTCGTCATTTTCCGGCAAAAATTGATGATGGTGATATATATAAATATATAATTATTTACTCCCACCTGTACTGTATATGTATAGTTGGCTCAGAGAGAGATAGAGAGTTTGTCAGTGAAGAGGAGAAGAAGCCATCGCCATCAGAGGACCAAGCTCAGCTCAGAGAAAGCAGAAGAAAGTGGAGGAAAATGCCGAAATGGTAATAGTAGCCGAGTGGGGTAGTTAATTTCTTCAGTTAAATGTCAGCTGAAGGCGTGTTATTGGGATCGGATTGCTGCAGGTACAAGTAGTCACGACTTCAGGCAAAGAGTGGACTTGATCTGCTACCTGAGCCTGGAGCAATCTTTCCGGGCCGTTATTGGGATTTGGACTTCGGACACTTTTCCACTACTTACTAGTATTAGATACTTTGCGCAATTTTTACCGGAAAAAGGGGGTTCAAATTTAAGATTCCTCTTTTCCAGTTATTTATTGGGTCACCTTTTGGCGGCGTTTGGGGTCCCCTCCCAAGAAAGAGAGGATAATGACAAAAAATAATAATAATAATAAAGTATTTTACGAAAATGAACATGCAAAGATGATACTACTACTATTGAGCAAAGAATTTCTTGCAAAAGTTGTTAAACCTGTTAAATAATTCTTTTTTACATTGAAAGCAAAAGCTCGGGGACAATTCAAAAAGTTTGTCTACACTTTATTCCAGGTTCTGATTTGCTATGAACTAAAGACTTATTAATCAATCAAATTATATTATCAAACTTAATCTTGTGTCAGTTCCATCACGTGTAATCAATTAATCTGAAATCTTTAGAATTTTTTTTTTGTTTCTAATGAAGTTTCAAACTAATAGGAGGATGGAATTTTGCTACCCACAGTCCAATATCCAATAATAGATGTGCTACAAATATTTCGATTCTGCATGCTAGGAGTGAGCACTAGTCAGGTAACCATTTCATGCACCATTTGATTAACTCAACTTGTACTTTGCAGATCAGCCATTTTCTTACCCTTACTCGCTCAGCATATCAACGGTACCCCGTTATAAGGTACCTGCTGAGATAGGATCGGATCGACGAATATCCATTCCACCCCACTTATTATTTAATTTTTTTTAAAAAATAATTTATACTAATTTAATTTTGTTTTTTACATATTCATTTAAGATTTAATAAAGATTTTTTCAAAAAATTGCCTACCAAGAAACAAGCATGCGAAAAGAATACAAGAAAAAGTAAAAAAAATTGAAAGAGTTCAAAATCAATAAAAGTTTGAAATCAGTAGCTGATTTTTTAAATATATGTTTTGCATTAATTAAACTCTTTTCTATAAAATATAAGATCATGACCTCTATAAATAAATCTTGTAAATAAACTATAGTCTTTCATAGTTGTAATACAATTTGTTCAATGAAATTGTTTATGTAGCTCTAAAAATATTATTTTATAATATGTGTATAAAAATAAAAAAATAAAATATATATGTATGGGACGAGTCGTCTAAGTAGGTATCCGACCCTCTTTTGATCCGATCAAATAATATGGGATCAAATATTCTAACTTTCGAATCGAATCGAATCAGACATAGCGGATTCTCGGATTAGCTAATTTTCCTTTAAAATGAAAGAAAAAAGAAGGGCTTGGGCCCCTATTCATGATCAGACAACTATCTTAGTGGGGAGAGCGGCCACCGCCCATTGCGGTTACTGACCCAGTCTACTGCCTCAAATTCTCAGAACAAAAGAGTGGGGAGATTGGCCTGGTCCATCCCACTTGGGATCCTCGGTGACATATTCTCTATGCCAATCCAATGCCACCTCTAATATTGCGCCAAGTGTCCTGTTATTATTTACACTTTAATTTTCTAATAATTCAAATTGGTTTTGGTTTAATAATAATAGGACACTTTGCGTAATATTAGAGGTGGCATTGGATTGGCATAGAGAATATGTCACCGAGGATCTCAAGTGGGTCCATCCCTTCTCGTGGAGCACAAACAAGACTTATTGTTTGGATGAAATTTTTTCACGAATTAATATCTCCTATATATGCTGTAGTGTATAAACTATCACTATTTAATGCATAATTACCGATCAAAATTTAAATTTTATACATGTGTCATGCATTCAATTGTAATAATATATCATATTAGATTTACATTTTAAGAGAACTTTGGGCACATTTTTAAATCACCTTTTAATCTTACACATTTATTTCCAATACAAGTGCTGTACTCTGAAAGTATTCTCACAAGCAATTATCCAAATGAAGGTTGTACTAGAATGTTGAATGAATACAAGTTGAAGGAATCAGGATCATAGCATATAGGACTCATGAGGAGGAACACACATTGCCATTTGAAGTTTTGAACTATATAAGCAAAACAATCTCAATCTCAGCCTCAGTAAAATATGTTCTGAAATTCGCAGTCTCCTGACAAACTAATACTAGCAGTGAAAGCAATTTAAGCATCCCAGACACGGGCGTAGTATAACCAAATTTTCTCACAAGAACGTTAAGGACAATTGAATTTAGGCCGTGAGAATTAGACAAGTGACGGAAGAACTTGCAATTCTAGTGAATCAAACCGCAATCTGGATTGAGAATCATGCACTCTATTGCGCAACTTGCTATCATTTTTCTCTTTTTTCGTAAACTTTGTCATGAAAAATGTGACAGTTAATTCCCACTCTGATCCCTGCTGCAAATTGGTAATTGTGAAAGTACAACAAGACAATTGTATAGCGCCCTATATTAATTGTTGAAGGAAAAAAGTCTTCCTATCATTGGAGCCATCAATGGTGGAAATGGTCAGCTCCATGTCCCTTTCATCTGTCGTCCGAAGAAGCATAAGGAAACTTGTTTACTATCCTGCATAAGAATAAGAATCAAAAGTTTTAAGGAACTCTGATTAATAAATTAGTTTTACTTTTACAGCAGCAGAACAATAATAAACGAAGGATGCAAAGAAATTATAAACTGAACCAACCTGTCACGACGCTTCTCCAGGAAACGCCTGAGGGAGTGTCGCCTGGCAATTGGAAGGTCTGCAAAGCAGAGGGAAGGGAAGGACCCAAAAAAGAGAAGCAAATTTTAACACAACACATGCAGTTTTCAAAAATTCAGGCTTTGAAAAGGTCTCCGGAAGTAAAGTTCTGCATTTTACCTTCTGGGACATTGGCGAGTGATGGTGAATTGGATGTTGGAATTGGTTTGGTGGTAGCATCTGCTTTTGTCACATTCTGGACTTGAAGGGGTTCTACTTCTACAGAGCATTGATTTGCTAAAAGCATAATAGCTTGGGCCTGTTTCAGAGAGAGAGCAAAGGTTTTTGAATAGTAACAGAACCAAATAAATTGCCGTTTCCATTCTTTGCAAATACTCGCAACAAAACTGACAAGATTTTACCTTGTCAGCAGGAACGTCGTCATACACACTGATCATTCCAGCATAAAAGATTGTCAGCTGTGCCGTTAATTCAGTTGGGTCCCCGACCGACGGAGTTTACATATAATATGTTTGGTAATTTTGAAAACGTAAAAACAAATAAAGAAACTAGACATAAAGAGCATATCAAAAGGCCATGCGACTTTACTTACCCCAACAACAAAGAGAAAAAGCTGCATGCTGGCTCGACTTGTAAGTATTTTTCAAATGTTTTGAGTATCAATAATTTTATGTGGGAGGAAAAACGAAATGGAGCTTCAATTGGGACGTCTTTTTCGAAAGAAATTAATACAATGGTGCAATATGGTGAAAACGTTAAACTAGTTTAACCATCGTAATTCTCAGTTGATTTGCATGAAACGAGCTGGAACTAAAATTTGCTAATTTTAGTGTGTTAACTTTTACGTACTTAAATCCGGCGAGCAAAGATCGTTCCAGACGGGAAGGTGGTCGAGAAGCACCAAAATATCCAGGTGGGAACGGTATTCTTCTAATCCCTGCACCCTCCCCACCGCCGCCACTGGCGCCGCCTGCTCCTCCGGACGACGACTCACGGTGAAGACCCTTCATCATCATCAGTGCCTTGCGAACGCTAGCAATATCACCACCACGGTGCCTCTGCTTATATTACTTATGCTGTGAATTTGTGTATGTTGCGTTGCTATTTGTCTTGTACGTGAGAGGAATTATATTGGAAATCACGTCTTAGACGGACAAGTGTCTGATGCTAGGCAGAAACTCCGATGAGACCAATTAGGCAAAGAAAAAAAATGTTTTTCCCTATCGAATTTTGCCTCTTGGTGTGACAGATGATGTCTGTTTTTCCATGCAGTTTACGATTATGACATAGATATAAGGTGGCTATTTCTTAAGTATATTCTTTTTTATTTCAATCAATGCAGTCTAGCTCTCAGTATTAGCGACAGATGTTTTGTAAGATTTGCGCATCATCTACCCAGTTATGCTATCAAATTAATCCACTAACTACCAGCCGATTCAGAAACCTGTGATTTCTTCCGCCCACGTTAGTAGTTAGTGCTTAGTACGTAGCAGTATTTTCAAAAAATCCAAAGAAAATGCTTCAATAGTGTAAAACAAAAGACAAAAAAAATCGCTGTTGATCAAGTTCTATGATTTTGAGTAGAATTAACTTTTGATGTACTAACCGAGTATACTGATTTTTTTTAACACTAACAACTATGGATATATGCTATACGTATTTGATTTGAATTTTAAATTTGAGTTCATATTATATGACATAATTTAAGCGTGGCAATGTAAACAAAAAAAAATTTATACACTGACAATAGATATACGTACGTAATCATTGTAGCATTACCTAATTATTAAACATACTTGAACATTTCAGTCAAACCTTTAGATTTTATGTTGAAATAGTCTGTTTTTTTTCGGATCCCATACATGAATTTTAGACTAACTAGCTCTAGCATCAACATAGATAACCAAAACTTATACGACAATATAATGCATTCTACTAGTTCATAAGTAACACTTGTAGTTAATTGGTCTCTAGAATTGAAGCAAAGAATAGAGCGTTGGTTTTTCACTTGCACGCATTACATGAATTAGCTATATAGTTTAACTTGACAAACCTGCGCCTTCTCTTGTAAATTGCAATGTTCTCTTATCATTCTCTTCTTATCGTCTTACGTTGGTATCAGATATCTCTAATTCCCTGTAAATGTCAGCATCAAGAGATGAAAACTATGAATTGTACTAGTATTGGTTTTCAGATGCAGGCCCCATGTTTTCTCATGCATCATAAATTAAAGATAAGAGAACGGGTCAAGCAAGATGCAACAAACAATCCTATGGAGCATTACGGAATCTTTAACAAGCACAAAACTATGCAACAAAACTATGCTGCCTTCTTTTTTTTTCTTTTCTTTTCTAAATTTGTTTTTATTTTTGCCTTTTGGTATAGCCAAAGTATGCTTCCAGGAACAATGCAATGTAGAATTTTGATTTCGAGATATTGTCATTTATTCGATATGCATGGTAGCTCAGTGAATTCATGATAAATATGGACTGGGACTTGTTGATTCAGTAATAAGTTAATTTAGAACAATTCCCTCCCCCCCCCCCCCCTCCCAAAAAAAAAAAAAGTTTCATCTCTTGCAGAGGCTTATGAATTTTGAACCTTTGCAGAAGCTTATGAATTTTGAACCTTTGCAGAAGCTTATGAATTTTGCATAACGAAATACAATATTCTGGGCTTCCTCAATTCTAGCAACTTGACATATTCTGCTTGAGGAAGAACACAAATTTGAGCAATTTCATTCGAACTAGATAATTTGTGGTACCTGCAGCTATTAATCTCGGCAGGTTTAGGTTGCATGGGTATCATTTTCATTATAACCACTCACGTCTGCATTCTTCGAAGATGTGACGCAGAAAATTCTTCTGGGAACTAAACATTCATAGTGCGGCCGGCTATCACAATCCAAGGTATAGCAGCACAACATGCAAAGAATGCGCTAGCATGTCGAGCGATGATTTAAAGAAACTGCCCTTGTTTTCAGGACAAGGGAATTGAAGAAGTCCCCAATAAGGAAATGTGCTGTGTTCTTGGAGAGCTTCGTAGTAGGTGAAGAGTGGCAGATTGCTACCAATTTGCAAGCATAGCTTCCATGTTCTTCCGTGACACGCCTTCTTGTCCTGTCTGTCGAAACATGTCCCAACTCGATGAATAAGCACTAGTGAGATACTTATATGTTTTACGAGCATGATCATTTACAATTTTCTCCAGTGATTATGGGATTTGGACTTTGGGTTCAGAGAATTCT
Source organism: Coffea humblotiana (assembly GCA_023065735.1). Classification (NCBI taxonomy): domain Eukaryota; kingdom Viridiplantae; phylum Streptophyta; class Magnoliopsida; order Gentianales; family Rubiaceae; genus Coffea; species Coffea humblotiana. The sequence continues at coordinate 8,061 of JACYVW010000381.1, read as the reverse complement.
CCAACCATTGTCCATCCGGACAGCAGTTGTTTTTAGAACCCATTTGGATTGCCAGACAGTCCCTTCTTCGTAGCTCTGTGAAACTTTCAATTTGGATGGCGGGTTTTTTAGCTAACAGGAGTTTATTTTCACAATTGCGATAATTATGTGTAGAACTGTTACCTTTAATGCATATAAAAGTGTAAACAAAGTGTCCATTTTCTCTTTTATTTTTGTTGTTGAAAGTAATTATATTGACTAAAAGAGAATGAAAATACCTTTGCCATTTAATTATGCATTCATTTATAAACCGTGTAATATATATAATAGTTACGTCCCGTTTTTTTGCATCGTGATACATCACTTTCTATCAATTTTAATTTACTACTTGCCATAATCTTATATTGTCATATCCATATAACTATTATGTACCACATGGTGGATTTTCATTTAGTTGATATGATCGAAGTCAGTGCATGAAAATATGTACTGGGATTTGTTGGTTCTGCGACTTAGTTTACAACAATTCATGGGGGGAATGTGATCTCTTCTCCTTGCAAATAACTAAGATTTTATGATGTACCAGGAATGTGATTCTTTACTCATTTTATATCAAATAGCCACAGTGCACCACCCAACTCCACCGATCGCAAGACGCAATCTGGTTTGCAGATAACATAAATATATATACCTGCAACTCTTGAAGTTCTCTCCTTTCTTAGTAAGTGGCCTTGCGCAATTGTCTTCATCTTCAGATAAACCAAATTAACACACATTTTGGAGATAAAATACAACTCATCACTTTCATGAAACGTAGAAACCAAAAAAGAGAACCACAGAGAATCATTAGTGAGTTGAATTACCTGTATGTTTTGAGGCCATAGTTTCAAAAACAGTTTTGGCTTCATTTATCATCTAAATTGCCATGCTTTATGACTTATGATAACCACATGAACATGCATACAAATTGCAAGTTTGGTAGAATTATATGTCACAAACATAAATAGGAAATAAATATACCAGTGCTTCTCCTGTAACCATGTTTCAAAGACTTAGCCGAGTCATCACCGTCTCAAGCCTTCTCGATACGATACCGGGATGATACGATTTCGAGATACCTGACTCGCCGAGAAATTGGCCGAGACGTCACCGTAAATGGTTGAAACGGTCGAGTCACACCGAGTCATTTCGAGTCATCTCAAATCAACTCGAATCCAACACAAAACCTTTAGAAAAAAAAAAGGATAAAAAAAGTGAAATCCGGGGGCCATTGTAGTAACAATTGCTACTAGGTCCTAACACACGAGAAGGAGAAGTCAATATTGAAATCATTCACTAGGAAATAAAAACAAATTTGCCAAAGTACTGATCATATGAGAAGATGACGTAATATTATTCCAACTTTGTTCATGTATCAAGTATATATGTACCTTATTGAACATGTACTTGATACATGAACACACCAATAATATATCACTTTACTTCTGTTTCAAAAGTTATCACTTCCAACTTTTCTTTCAAAAGCGGCAGCCATCTAAGGTGACAGAAAAAGTGAGAGAAAGAGGTGCAGAGGAGAAGATGTCCAAAACTTCAGTGGAGGAGAGGTAAAATTTGGCGACACTTTCTCTCATCTCTTTTTTTATTTGGACCTCTTAGGGAAGCAAGATAGTACCTAGAATAGTATGAATCAACTCAGAGAACTGGAATTTGTGATTACCGATCAAGCTTCTCTTTCCTATCGGAAATAGCTAGTCGTCAGCTTTAGTTGCAGCAGTGGCCCTTTCATTGCCCTTCCTTGGTCTTTCTTTTGAAATAAGGACTTTTCCTGTGGGTCAGCAGGTATGAATTTATTTCTTTAATTTTCTATACTTATTAGTAGGTATGAATTAGAGACGTATTTGGATTAATTATAGCCTTTATGTAATGGGCCAAGGTTGGATTAATTATGAATGTGTCTAAAATAAAATTTAGAAATTTAGATTTATCTGCCTAATTTATGTTGTTGGAATTTATTTTGGACCAAACACAAGTTTAACACTTATCTCACATATAATTCAAAGTACATAATAAATTAGTCCAAATTCATTTGATATTTAGTGAAAATATTAAAATAACTGTTATATCTTTTAATATAAAATTTCCTGCTAGTAATTAATTTTACGAAATAACTATTAGTAGAAGTTTCATCTTTATTGACTTTAACTATAATAGTAATTAATTATACTTATAATCATAACGTCCAGCTATTTGAATAATTTTCTAAAATCCAGTAATAATTTTAATAAACATTTAAAATTTTGAAGTTCTTTTAATAAATGAACAAATGATCATTGTAGCGGGTTTACATTATAGATAAGATTTTTAACTTACTAATATAATAGAAATAAATTATTACTGTTATAAAATATCTTAAACTACTTGTTGTATTTTTTTCATATATTTTTAATTATTTTGTGACGAATTAATCATTTATATTGATATGTGTAATAGTTACAATGACGAGTAAGGATATTGGTTGGGAACATGGTAAACCCGTGGGTAAGAATAAAAAAATTGTGAGATGCAATTATTGTGGAAAAGTAATGCATGGTGGCATTACAAGGTTGAAAGAACATGTTGATCATGTGATAGGACAAGTTGAAACTTATTCAAGGGTACCAAGAGAAGTTACAGATGCAATAACAATGCATCTAAAAACTGCTAAGGTTCAAAGATCTACAATAAAAAAGAAAAAAGAAAAAATATTGAACTCTCTGCAACAAGAAAATATGTATAGTAATTTCAACATAGTTTAGCGATGAGGAGGAGGAAAACATTTTTTAAAATTGATGAAGAAAGCAGGATGGCGTTAGAAAAAAAAAAAAGATGAAGCAAGCAATTAGAGAGAGTCAATACTTGCAATTTTTTAGACAAATAATGGAGGCATTCAGTATCTAGGAGTCAACCTTTTATGTTTATGTCAGGTATTATTTGTAAACTAAAATAATATAACAAATTTGATATCATTTTATTAAATATAATTAAATAAAGTTGTAATTTATTTATTCATTTTTTATTTGTTAAACATTGTGAATTCTAGGAAATATGGGTGTTGACACTTTAAAACCAACGATTTCTAAAAATAAAAGAGGATTGTCATGTAATTTTAGTGTCAGACAAGCAAAGGAATTGACTCACATATGTTTCCTTTGAAACAAAAATCAGTCAAATCAATGTTTTCGGGAGAATATGAAAAGAGTCGGTAACACAATTTCAAAATTTTTTTCATTTCAATACTATGCCATTTCATGCAGCTAACAATCCTTATTATCAATCGATGATTGATGAAATTGCCAAAATTGGTTCTGATATTAAAGGCCCTCCAGCTTATCAAATTGGAAATGAATATTTAGACAAAAAATTTAAAGAGTTTGAGAAATATCTTGGAGATATTTATGATAAATTTTCAACTTGTACACTTATGTGTGATGGGTGGAGCACCCGTACAAGAGCACTCGTACAAAACATCCAATAATAAATTTATGGTATACTGTGATAGACACATGATATATTATAGTTCAGTTGATTGTATCAATGTCAAGAAAACTATTGAATATATTTTCAAGTTAATGGACTAGATAGTAGAGGCTGTGAGAGAAAAAAAATATTGTGCAAGTTGTGACAGATAGTGAATCTAGTATGAAAGCAGCTGGATAACTGTTGATGAAAAAAAGAAAAAATCTATTCTGGTCACCTTACGCTGCTCATTGTATAGATTTGATTTGAAAAATATTGGCAAGATAGATAATATAAAAGAAATTATTATTTAGTGGAAGAAGATAACAAGTTATATATAACAGTGACAAAGTAGTGAATCTGATGAAAATATATACAAGAAAAAGGAAACTGTTACGTTCAGGTATCACTAGATTTGCAACTGAATTTATTTCTATGGCAAGTCTTCTTCGACATTCTACAAAACTAAAAAAAATGTGCACCTCAAATGAAATGGGTAGAGTTTAATAACACTACCAAGAAAAAAAGTAGATATTGCTAAAGTAGTTGAGTTGATATTGTCAAAGAAGTTTTAGAAATATGCGTGCAATAATGGAGCCTTTGGTCAAAGTTTTAAAACTATTGATCAAGATAATAAACCAACATTACCAATTATTTATGAGGCAATGGATAAAGCAAAAATGACTATTCAAAAGTCGGTGAAATCTTGAAAAAAATGATTTGGGAAGTGATTGATAATAAATGGTACAACCAACTTCATTGTGATTTACATACAACAAGTAATTTAAAATATTACATGCAATTTAAATATGTAATATTTATGTATTTATTTATTTTCTAATTTTATGATTTTATTGTATTTAGCATTTTTTTAACCCGATTTTTCAATATTCTGGAACTTGTGTGTTTAATTTGGATGAAATTTGAAAAGGATTGAAGAAAGTTATTGCAAAGTCGGAGCCAAATTTAGATGCACAAGTTAATTCAATAAATGAGGTATTATTTTGATTATTTTATTTATTTATATTCATGATTATATTCATGAACAAATTTAAAATTTTAACACCTGTGTATATATTATTTTTGTAGACCAAAAAAAGGATTTGGAAGTGCTATTGCAGCAAGAGCACTATCAAAATCATTATCAAGCTTCAATTTAATTCATACTTATATAAACATTTAAATTGTATTAATAAAGTTAATATTTTTATAATCTTAAAATAATAATAATAATAATAAATTATTATTATTATTATTATTACTTTTTTTGTTTAGTTGAATGGTGGCTTAATTACGGTGAAGATGCGCCAAATCTAAGAAAAATTGCAATGAAAATATTGAGTCAAACCTGCACAACCTCTGGTTGCGGGCGAAATTGAAGTACATGGTCATTAATTCATACAAAAGTATGTAACCGTTTGGCAGTCAAAAAATTGTATAAATTAGTTTTTGTGCATTACAATATGCGATTAAAGGTGAAAATTTTGATGCATCAAAGAGATACTGATGATTTCTACAACCCAATTGACTTGAATCACATTTTTCACCAAGATGATATATTGGATGATTGGATAAGAGAAAATGAACAACTCACATTGCTTGAAGATAATTTGGATTAGTTGAATAAGTACATTCATTAAATTGAATCAGAAAGTGGTGAATATCAAAAATATGACAATGATGATTTTGGTGATACATTGTCCCAATATATTGCAAAAAAAAAAGTATTACTGAATCATCAAGTAGGAAGCAGAAAAGTAAGACTAAACAAACCAGTAAACATATTGTTTCATCATTTTCGAATAAAAGCGACAGTGGTAATGATAATGATGACAATGGTGATAATGGAGATGGAGGGGACAATTCTTTGAAACGCAATGGTGGTTACAATCAAGATAGTCAAAAAACAGGAGGTATGTAATGTATTCAATGACAAGATAATTGTTATGTCATTCAAGATACTGATCATGGCTACTGTCTTAGTATAGAAGTACAACATCAATTCTTCAATAGTTTAACTTAGTTTTTGAGTGAGGATACTTTCTCTCACCATTCAGAATCACAAAGATAAAGAGGAGTCGATAACCAGATGTAAAATTTGAGGTGTCTACCCAATCTATGAGTATGAATCTAGTCAAAACTGGAGCACTAGTCAATTGGGATATGATTACGACCAGTTATATGAAATCACTCCTAACTATTACACTGGATATGGGCCATTTGGTGGATCTAGACAGGTCGAAAGATCTACTAGCATTCATAGTAGTGGATACTATGAAAAAGAAATAGATAGATCTCATGACGGTTATTCTTTTGATTCCAATAGCATTGGATTTTATGGTCATGATTCTTGTGAGAGCTCGAAAAAAAAGAAAAAAAAATCTTTATTTTAGGGTTTTATTTATTTTCGCGCACACGTTTTCTATATTTTCTTTATTATATTCATTTTACATATATTTTACAAGTAAATATAGTTTTTAGATCATTTTTCTAGTATAAGTGAGTTTACGAGATATTAGGAGCAAATCGTGGACGTGGGGCCCGCTAGTGCGTTAAGTGAGAGAAATTCGGCCAATTAGACTAAATTTTGCAGAAAGGCATTAAATTACTAGGTGTTAAGAGATAATTAGAGATTAGTTAGATATTTAATCATTGGTAAGCATGAGAATAAGGAAAGAATCCAAAAAGTGCCACGTGTCGCAACCTTATTGGAGCTAACTTGCCTAACTTTCGTTACCTTTACTAAAAGCTTAATTTTGACCAAAAATCATCTTCACTTTGCTCCTTTATGGCCGAAAATTAGAGAGGAAAAAAGGGAAGAGAGCTTCAACTTTTTCTTTCAATTTTTGCCCAAGTCTTGAAATCCAACCGATAAAATTTCGAATTCCTCCGTAGAAGTGACCTACTAAGGAAGATTGAAGGTGCTTGTGGAGTTGTTTTGCAAGAGAAAGCTCTAAGTTGCTACCTTTCTTGAGGATTAAGGTATTTTGCTTGGAAACTCAACTTTTGTTCATAATAATGGTTAATTAGTGGCTTATAACGGTTAAATCGCTTATTTTATGGATGATTTCATGGATTAAAGTGAAGTTAGGTGAATTTCTTATTTTCTTGGGAATTTTTCTGTTTTCATATGATGATTATGGTTGGCTTGAATTGATGGCTTAATATGGTGTGAATTGGAGCTATTGTGCATTAATTGTGGTGAATTGCGGAAAATTTCAGCTTTCTATGGCAAATTTCAGCTTTAGGGTTTCCAATTTGGGGCTTTCTTGTGGATGATTATTGAGCTTATAATTAGCCATGATTGAAGGGTATGGTGACCCTAATGGTGTGTATTTATTAGCCTATGGTTGATATGTGAATTGTGGTTGATTTGGGTGAAATTAAGTGCTTATTTGTAGGGTGGAAATGCTGAAATTTTAGGGGAAATGCTATCCGACTGTTGTAAACATTGGGATCTTGTGAGTCTAGGTTAAGAATGGGTAAAAGTGAAAGGCTTTAGGGTTTGTTTCGACTTTTAACCTTAAATTTGGTGTACTTTCCATTTGAGCTATATTTGAAGTTATATTTGAATTTTTCTTTAGTGATCCATTTGAGAGGTACTCGACTCGTGTTTGAGTCTCAATTGCATTTTCTTGATTGTTATAGGACGTGTGGGTGATCCAAGGCATCCGCCGGACGGAAACTTGTAAACTTGCCTATTTGAAGTGGTGAGTGTACTATTGCATGGTTTAAATGCCTAAGTGATTACTTGTTCTTGAATCTGTGAATTAAGTGACTGTGAACTGTGTGCATGAGACGAGAGTGTACTTTATCGCTCTCGTTCTCTTACTTGTATAATTGATCTCTGATTATCTGTGAACTTGAACTGCATCTGGTTTAAAATCATGGGCATGAGCCCTACAACTGTACTGTGATGTCTGAGCTCAAACCCTAGTGGGAGTTACTCGAGTCGAGCCGGCGAGGGCCGGTCGGCGAGATAACAACCATAGGGTTACTGTTTGTCGAGTGGAGTGTATCTCTTCGACCCTGTGGTATACTCGAGTATTACCTTCTTATTACTGTGAGGTGTTTGGGCCCGGTAAGGGGAATGTACGGTGGAAGGTACTGGGTGGAGAGTGGGGTCCACGGTCATGTTTCTTTCTTTGAACGTTGACGGAGGGCCAACGAGATACGATCAAGAACTGCAATGGGAAAACTGGCCCCTGAGAGCCACCCGTATCATTTTATTTGAACTTGTTGTAGTATTTTTATTCTATATTTGATGGTTGTGTATAACTGAGTTTGGTTACCTAGTGAATTTGGGCTGCATAACTTGTTAGTACCTCATTGGGCGAAAGTTCACCCTCGTTATCTTTGTTTTCCTTACAGGGATACTTTTGGAAAAATCATGATTTTGTAAAGCGAGTTGAGATAGTTAGATAGTTTTGTTTCTTTGTTTCTTTGTTTCGCTCCTCGACCGTTAGAAACCCTAAATGTACCTCACCTGAATATTCCCTTTTGGATTGTAAATTTTGATAACGTGTATGTGTAAATGATACTATATATTGGGAAGGTATGTTTTAGCCCTATCCAAGGGACTTTTGC
>JACYVW010000380.1:0-21783 GCA_023065735.1 Coffea humblotiana | reverse complement strand
AAGCTGGGAGGTGCTGCCTTGAACTATCCCACGTATGACAAGGAGTTGTACGCACTGGTGAGGGCTTTAGAGACTTGGCAACACTACCTCCGTCCAAGGGAATTCGTGATACACACTGATCACGAGTCATTGAAGTTTCTCAAGGGGCAACCAAAATTGAGCAAAAGACATGCCAAATGGGTAAGCTTCATTGACACCTTCTCTCACGTCATTAAGTATAAAACTGGCAAAACGAATGTGGTAGCTGATGCCTTATCACGTAGACATTCCTTGCTTGTTTTTCTTGATGCCAAATTGTTAGGGTTTGAAATGATTAAGGAACTATATGCACATGATCATGATTTTGGTGATGTATACACCTCCTGTGCTAAGAGTCCGCATGGAAAGTACTTTCTGCATGACGGTTTCCTATTCTATGGGGATAAATTGTGTGTGCCTAACTCCTCTATTCGTGATCTATTGGTTCGCGAGGCACACAGTGGTGGTCTCATGGGACATTCTGGCATTGTTAAGACTTTAGCAATGTTGCAAGAGCATTTTTACTGGCCTCGCATGCGCAGGGATGTTGAACGCATGGTTGGTAGATGTGCCACTTGCCACAAAGCCAAGTCTAAAACAAACCCATATGGCTTGTATACCCGGTTGCCCATTCCACATTATCCCCGGGTAGACTTGTCTATGGACTTTGTCTTGGGACTACCTAGGTCACCAAGGGGTAACGATTCCATCTATGTAGTAGTTGATAGATTCTCTAAGATGGCTCATTTCATCCCTTGTCACAAAACCTGACGATGCATCTCACGTTGCTAGCTTGTTTTTTAAAGAAATTGTTCGATTGCATGGTATGCCTCAGACCATTGTTAGTGATAGAGATGTGCAATTCTTGAGTTATTTTTGGAAGACTTTGTGGTCTAAGCGTGGTACTCGATTGTTGTTTTCTACCACAAGTCATCCACAAAGCGATGGACAAACTGAGGTTGTCAATCGCACACTTGGTACATTACTCAGGGCATTGATTAAAAAGAATATTAAATCTTGGGAAGAGTGTTTGCCACATGTCAAATTTGCTTATAATAGAACTGTTCATAGTGCAACACACTACTCACCATTTGAGATTGTCCACGGTTTTAACCCCCTGACCCCCCTGGACTTGGCACCCTTACCTTCCTCCGAGCACACCAGCTTGGATTGAAAAAAGAAAGCTGACTTTGTGCGCAGGTTACATGAAGCCGTTCGAGCAAACAGTGAGAGGCGTACTCCGCAATACATCCAGCAAGCCAACAAGCACCGTCGCAAGATGACCTTTGAACCTGGAGATTGGGTTTGGCTGCACTTGAGGAAAGAACGTTTCCCCAAGCAACGCCAAAGTAAGTTGTCCCCAAGGGGTGATGGACCTTTTTGCGTGCTCCAACGTGTCAATGACAATGCCTACAAGTTGGAGCTGCCTGGCGAGTACAGTGTGAGCGCGACCTTCAATGTCGCGGATTTGAGTCCATTCCTTGACGAGGAGGATCCAGATTTGAGGACAAATCCTTCTCAAGTGGAGGGGACTGATGTGTGCACGGACCTTAGCCCAAGTAATGACCCAGTTCGAGTTCCATTGGGCCCAGTCACACGTGCACGGGCCGGGCCAAGCGCTTCATGGAGTCACTCCAAGCCTTTGTACGAAATGTTCAAGACCAACAAGGAGTCCATAGAGACATTGAAGGCTTGGAAGGGGCTAATCAAGTTGTTTACACGATGATCCAAGCCCATGAAGAATCAAGTGGGCCTCCAAATGGGATGGCCGACTAGGCCTTAGGCCTTAGTGCTAGGTTTTAATTGTTTAGAGTTGGATTAGTTTGTTGCATTGAGTCATGGGTCGGCCCACCTTGTCCAAGGAGTGGCCGAACTCCCCTTCCCTATTTCCCTTAGGTTTTCATTAGTCCCTCGGCCTATATAAAGGCACACTTTGTACGGTTCAAGGGTTACGCAATTTTGATAATAAAATTCTGGTTTGTTTCTCTTCCACTGTTGAGAGCAATTCGTTCCTTTACTTGCTTTTTGGCAAGGGTTCTTGAGCAATCTTGTGCTTGTCCTTGATTGTTCCACCGACCTATCCACTTGAGTAATCACCTCGATTGGAGTCGTCGTTCTACCTTCTTCAATCAAGTCGTGTCGTCCGTCTTGGTTTTAGATTCCGCAATCCAAGCGTTGGACAACCTCGCTAGACCCTTGGGCAAACGTGCTACGTGTCTCGAAACGAGTTGATCGAGGAGCGTATCAGTTTCTTACTCTCAACGACAAACTCACACATGCACCTGTTTTAGCATTACCCAACTTTAACAAGACTTTTGAGATTGAATGTGATGCTTCTGGTGTAGGTATTGGAGCTGTTCTCGTGCAAGACAAGAGGCCTTGTGCATTCTTTAGTGAGAAGCTGGGAGGTGCTGCCTTGAACTATCCCACGTATGACAAGGAGTTGTACGCACTGGTGAGGGCTTTAGAGACTTGGCAACACTACCTCCGTCCAAGGGAATTCGTGATACACACTGATCACGAGTCATTGAAGTTTCTCAAGGGGCAACCAAAATTGAGCAAAAGACATGCCAAATGGGTAAGCTTCATTGACACCTTCTCTCACGTCATTAAGTATAAAACTGGCAAAACGAATGTGGTAGCTGATGCCTTATCACGTAGACATTCCTTGCTTGTTTTTCTTGATGCCAAATTGTTAGGGTTTGAAATGATTAAGGAACTATATGCACATGATCATGATTTTGGCGATGTATACACCTCCTGTGCTAAGAGTCCGCATGGAAAGTACTTTCTGCATGACGGTTTCCTATTCTATGGGGGATAAATTGTGTGTGCCTAACTCCTCTATTCGTGATCTATTGGTTCGCGAGGCACACAGTGGTGGTCTCATGGGACATTCTGGCATTGTTAAGACTTTAGCAATGTTGCAAGAGCATTTTTACTGGCCTCGCATGCGCAGGGATGTTGAACGCATGGTTGGTAGATGTGCCACTTGCCACAAAGCCAAGTCTAAAACAAACCCATATGGCTTGTATACCCGGTTGCCCATTCCACATTATCCCCGGGTAGACTTGTCTATGGACTTTGTCTTGGGACTACCTAGGTCACCAAGGGGTAACGATTCCATCTATGTAGTAGTTGATAGATTCTCTAAGATGGCTCATTTCATCCCTTGTCACAAACCTGACGATGCATCTCACGTTGCTAGCTTGTTTTTTAAAGAAATTGTTCGATTGCATGGTATGCCTCAGACCATTGTTAGTGATAGAGATGTGCAATTCTTGAGTTATTTTTGGAAGACTTTGTGGTCTAAGCGTGGTACTCGATTGTTGTTTTCTACCACAAGTCATCCACAAAGCGATGGACAAACTGAGGTTGTCAATCGCACACTTGGTACATTACTCAGGGCATTGATTAAAAAGAATATTAAATCTTGGGAAGAGTGTTTGCCACATGTCAAATTTGCTTATAATAGAACTGTTCATAGTGCAACACACTACTCACCATTTGAGATTGTCCACGGTTTTAACCCCCTGACCCCCCTGGACTTGGCACCCTTACCTTCCTCCGAGCACACCAGCTTGGATTGAAAAAAGAAAGCTGACTTTGTGCGCAGGTTACATGAAGCCGTTCGAGCAAACAGTGAGAGGCGTACTCCGCAATACATCCAGCAAGCCAACAAGCACCGTCGCAAGATGACCTTTGAACCTGGAGATTGGGTTTGGCTGCACTTGAGGAAAGAACGTTTCCCCAAGCAACGCCAAAGTAAGTTGTCCCCAAGGGGTGATGGACCTTTTTGCGTGCTCCAACGTGTCAATGACAATGCCTACAAGTTGGAGCTGCCTGGCGAGTACAGTGTGAGCGCGACCTTCAATGTCGCGGATTTGAGTCCATTCCTTGACGAGGAGGATCCAGATTTGAGGACAAATCCTTCTCAAGTGGAGGGGACTGATGTGTGCACGGACCTTAGCCCAAGTAATGACCCAGTTCGAGTTCCATTGGGCCCAGTCACACGTGCACGGGCCGGGCCAAGCGCTTCATGGAGTCACTCCAAGCCTTTGTACGAAATGTTCAAGACCAACAAGGAGTCCATAGAGACATTGAAGGCTTGGAAGGGGCTAATCAAGTTGTTTACACGATGATCCAAGCCCATGAAGAATCAAGTGGGCCTCCAAATGGGATGGCCGACTAGGCCTTAGGCCTTAGTGCTAGGTTTTAATTGTTTAGAGTTGGATTAGTTTGTTGCATTGAGTCATGGGTCGGCCCACCTTGTCCAAGGAGTGGCCGAACTCCCCTTCCCTATTTCCCTTAGGTTTTCATTAGTCCCTCGGCCTATATAAAGGCACACTTTGTACGGTTCAAGGGTTACGCAATTTTGATAATAAAATTCTGGTTTGTTTCTCTTCCACTGTTGAGAGCAATTCGTTCCTTTACTTGCTTTTTGGCAAGGGTTCTTGAGCAATCTTGTGCTTGTCCTTGATTGTTCCACCGACCTATCCACTTGAGTAATCACCTCGATTGGAGTCGTCGTTCTACCTTCTTCAATCAAGTCGTGTCGTCCGTCTTGGTTTTAGATTCCGCAATCCAAGCGTTGGACAACCTCGCTAGATCCTTGGGCAAACGTGCTACGTGTCTCGAAACGAGTTGATCGAGGAGCGTATCAGTTTCTTACTCTCAACGACAAACTCACACATGCACCTGTTTTAGCATTACCCAACTTTAACAAGACTTTTGAGATTGAATGTGATGCTTCTGGTGTAGGTATTGGAGCTGTTCTCGTGCAAGACAAGAGGCCTTGTGCATTCTTTAGTGAGAAGCTGGGAGGTGCTGCCTTGAACTATCCCACGTATGACAAGGAGTTGTACGCACTGGTGAGGGCTTTAGAGACTTGGCAACACTACCTCCGTCCAAGGGAATTCGTGATACACACTGATCACGAGTCATTGAAGTTTCTCAAGGGGCAACCAAAATTGAGCAAAAGACATGCCAAATGGGTAAGCTTCATTGACACCTTCTCTCACGTCATTAAGTATAAAACTGGCAAAACGAATGTGGTAGCTGATGCCTTATCACGTAGACATTCCTTGCTTGTTTTTCTTGATGCCAAATTGTTAGGGTTTGAAATGATTAAGGAACTATATGCACATGATCATGATTTTGGTGATGTATACACCTCCTGTGCTAAGAGTCCGCATGGAAAGTACTTTCTGCATGACGGTTTCCTATTCTATGGGGGATAAATTGTGTGTGCCTAACTCCTCTATTCGTGATCTATTGGTTCGCGAGGCACACAGTGGTGGTCTCATGGGACATTCTGGCATTGTTAAGACTTTAGCAATGTTGCAAGAGCATTTTTACTGGCCTCGCATGCGCAGGGATGTTGAACGCATGGTTGGTAGATGTGCCACTTGCCACAAAGCCAAGTCTAAAACAAACCCATATGGCTTGTATACCCGGTTGCCCATTCCACATTATCCCCGGGTAGACTTGTCTATGGACTTTGTCTTGGGACTACCTAGGTCACCAAGGGGTAACGATTCCATCTATGTAGTAGTTGATAGATTCTCTAAGATGGCTCATTTCATCCCTTGTCACAAAACTGACGATGCATCTCACGTTGCTAGCTTGTTTTTTAAAGAAATTGTTCGATTGCATGGTATGCCTCAGACCATTGTTAGTGATAGAGATGTGCAATTCTTGAGTTATTTTTGGAAGACTTTGTGGTCTAAGCGTGGTACTCGATTGTTGTTTTCTACCACAAGTCATCCACAAAGCGATGGACAAACTGAGGTTGTCAATCGCACACTTGGTACATTACTCAGGGCATTGATTAAAAAGAATATTAAATCTTGGGAAGAGTGTTTGCCACATGTCAAATTTGCTTATAATAGAACTGTTCATAGTGCAACACACTACTCACCATTTGAGATTGTCCACGGTTTTAACCCCCTGACCCCCCTGGACTTGGCACCCTTACCTTCCTCCGAGCACACCAGCTTGGATTGAAAAAAGAAAGCTGACTTTGTGCGCAGGTTACATGAAGCCGTTCGAGCAAACAGTGAGAGGCGTACTCCGCAATACATCCAGCAAGCCAACAAGCACCGTCGCAAGATGACCTTTGAACCTGGAGATTGGGTTTGGCTGCACTTGAGGAAAGAACGTTTCCCCAAGCAACGCCAAAGTAAGTTGTCCCCAAGGGGTGATGGACCTTTTTGCGTGCTCCAACGTGTCAATGACAATGCCTACAAGTTGGAGCTGCCTGGCGAGTACAGTGTGAGCGCGACCTTCAATGTCGCGGATTTGAGTCCATTCCTTGACGAGGAGGATCCAGATTTGAGGACAAATCCTTCTCAAGTGGAGGGGACTGATGTGTGCACGGACCTTAGCCCAAGTAATGACCCAGTTCGAGTTCCATTGGGCCCAGTCACACGTGCACGGGCCGGGCCAAGCGCTTCATGGAGTCACTCCAAGCCTTTGTACGAAATGTTCAAGACCAACAAGGAGTCCATAGAGACATTGAAGGCTTGGAAGGGGCTAATCAAGTTGTTTACACGATGATCCAAGCCCATGAAGAATCAAGTGGGCCTCCAAATGGGATGGCCGACTAGGCCTTAGGCCTTAGTGCTAGGTTTTAATTGTTTAGAGTTGGATTAGTTTGTTGCATTGAGTCATGGGTCGGCCCACCTTGTCCAAGGAGTGGCCGAACTCCCCTTCCCTATTTCCCTTAGGTTTTCATTAGTCCCTCGGCCTATATAAAGGCACACTTTGTACGGTTCAAGGGTTACGCAATTTTGATAATAAAATTCTGGTTTGTTTCTCTTCCACTGTTGAGAGCAATTCGTTCCTTTACTTGCTTTTTGGCAAGGGTTCTTGAGCAATCTTGTGCTTGTCCTTGATTGTTCCACCGACCTATCCACTTGAGTAATCACCTCGATTGGAGTCGTCGTTCTACCTTCTTCAATCAAGTCGTGTCGTCCGTCTTGGTTTTAGATTCCGCAATCCAAGCGTTGGACAACCTCGCTAGATCCTTGGGCAAACGTGCTACGTGTCTCGAAACGAGTTGATCGAGGAGCGTATCAGTTTCTTACTCTCAACGACAAACTCACACATGCACCTGTTTTAGCATTACCCAACTTTAACAAGACTTTTGAGATTGAATGTGATGCTTCTGGTGTAGGTATTGGAGCTGTTCTCGTGCAAGACAAGAGGCCTTGTGCATTCTTTAGTGAGAAGCTGGGAGGTGCTGCCTTGAACTATCCCACGTATGACAAGGAGTTGTACGCACTGGTGAGGGCTTTAGAGACTTGGCAACACTACCTCCGTCCAAGGGAATTCGTGATACACACTGATCACGAGTCATTGAAGTTTCTCAAGGGGCAACCAAAATTGAGCAAAAGACATGCCAAATGGGTAAGCTTCATTGACACCTTCTCTCACGTCATTAAGTATAAAACTGGCAAAACGAATGTGGTAGCTGATGCCTTATCACGTAGACATTCCTTGCTTGTTTTTCTTGATGCCAAATTGTTAGGGTTTGAAATGATTAAGGAACTATATGCACATGATCATGATTTTGGTGATGTATACACCTCCTGTGCTAAGAGTCCGCATGGAAAGTACTTTCTGCATGACGGTTTCCTATTCTATGGGGATAAATTGTGTGTGCCTAACTCCTCTATTCGTGATCTATTGGTTCGCGAGGCACACAGTGGTGGTCTCATGGGACATTCTGGCATTGTTAAGACTTTAGCAATGTTGCAAGAGCATTTTTACTGGCCTCGCATGCGCAGGGATGTTGAACGCATGGTTGGTAGATGTGCCACTTGCCACAAAGCCAAGTCTAAAACAAACCCATATGGCTTGTATACCCGGTTGCCCATTCCACATTATCCCTGGGTAGACTTGTCTATGGACTTTGTCTTGGGACTACCTAGGTCACCAAGGGGTAACGATTCCATCTATGTAGTAGTTGATAGATTCTCTAAGATGGCTCATTTCATCCCTTGTCACAAAACTGACGATGCATCTCACGTTGCTAGCTTGTTTTTTAAAGAAATTGTTCGATTGCATGGTATGCCTCAGACCATTGTTAGTGATAGAGATGTGCAATTCTTGAGTTATTTTTGGAAGACTTTGTGGTCTAAGCGTGGTACTCGATTGTTGTTTTCTACCACAAGTCATCCACAAAGCGATGGACAAACTGAGGTTGTCAATCGCACACTTGGTACATTACTCAGGGCATTGATTAAAAAGAATATTAAATCTTGGGAAGAGTGTTTGCCACATGTCAAATTTGCTTATAATAGAACTGTTCATAGTGCAACACACTACTCACCATTTGAGATTGTCCACGGTTTTAACCCCCTGACCCCCCTGGACTTGGCACCCTTACCTTCCTCCGAGCACACCAGCTTGGATTGAAAAAAGAAAGCTGACTTTGTGCGCAGGTTACATGAAGCCGTTCGAGCAAACAGTGAGAGGCGTACTCCGCAATACATCCAGCAAGCCAACAAGCACCGTCGCAAGATGACCTTTGAACCTGGAGATTGGGTTTGGCTGCACTTGAGGAAAGAACGTTTCCCCAAGCAACGCCAAAGTAAGTTGTCCCCAAGGGGTGATGGACCTTTTTGCGTGCTCCAACGTGTCAATGACAATGCCTACAAGTTGGAGCTGCCTGGCGAGTACAGTGTGAGCGCGACCTTCAATGTCGCGGATTTGAGTCCATTCCTTGACGAGGAGGATCCAGATTTGAGGACAAATCCTTCTCAAGTGGAGGGGACTGATGTGTGCACGGACCTTAGCCCAAGTAATGACCCAGTTCGAGTTCCATTGGGCCCAGTCACACGTGCACGGGCCGGGCCAAGCGCTTCATGGAGTCACTCCAAGCCTTTGTACGAAATGTTCAAGACCAACAAGGAGTCCATAGAGACATTGAAGGCTTGGAAGGGGCTAATCAAGTTGTTTACACGATGATCCAAGCCCATGAAGAATCAAGTGGGCCTCCAAATGGGATGGCCGACTAGGCCTTAGGCCTTAGTGCTAGGTTTTAATTGTTTAGAGTTGGATTAGTTTGTTGCATTGAGTCATGGGTCGGCCCACCTTGTCCAAGGAGTGGCCGAACTCCCCTTCCCTATTTCCCTTAGGTTTTCATTAGTCCCTCGGCCTATATAAAGGCACACTTTGTACGGTTCAAGGGTTACGCAATTTTGATAATAAAATTCTGGTTTGTTTCTCTTCCACTGTTGAGAGCAATTCGTTCCTTTACTTGCTTTTTGGCAAGGGTTCTTGAGCAATCTTGTGCTTGTCCTTGATTGTTCCACCGACCTATCCACTTGAGTAATCACCTCGATTGGAGTCGTCGTTCTACCTTCTTCAATCAAGTCGTGTCGTCCGTCTTGGTTTTAGATTCCGCAATCCAAGCGTTGGACAACCTCGCTAGATCCTTGGGCAAACGTGCTACGTGTCTCGAAACGAGTTGATCGAGGAGCGTATCAGTTTCTTACTCTCAACGACAAACTCACACATGCACCTGTTTTAGCATTACCCAACTTTAACAAGACTTTTGAGATTGAATGTGATGCTTCTGGTGTAGGTATTGGAGCTGTTCTCGTGCAAGACAAGAGGCCTTGTGCATTCTTTAGTGAGAAGCTGGGAGGTGCTGCCTTGAACTATCCCACGTATGACAAGGAGTTGTACGCACTGGTGAGGGCTTTAGAGACTTGGCAACACTACCTCCGTCCAAGGGAATTCGTGATACACACTGATCACGAGTCATTGAAGTTTCTCAAGGGGCAACCAAAATTGAGCAAAAGACATGCCAAATGGGTAAGCTTCATTGACACCTTCTCTCACGTCATTAAGTATAAAACTGGCAAAACGAATGTGGTAGCTGATGCCTTATCACGTAGACATTCCTTGCTTGTTTTTCTTGATGCCAAATTGTTAGGGTTTGAAATGATTAAGGAACTATATGCACATGATCATGATTTTGGTGATATATACACCTCCTGTGCTAAGAGTCCGCATGGAAAGTACTTTCTGCATGACGGTTTCCTATTCTATGTGGATAAATTGTGTGTGCCTAACTCCTCTATTCGTGATCTATTGGTTCGCGAGGCACACAGTGGTGGTCTCATGGGACATTCTGGCATTGTTAAGACTTTAGCAATGTTGCAAGAGCATTTTTACTGGCCTCGCATGCGCAGGGATGTTGAACGCATGGTTGGTAGATGTGCCACTTGCCACAAAGCCAAGTCTAAAACAAACCCATATGGCTTGTATACCCGGTTGCCCATTCCACATTATCCCTGGGTAGACTTGTCTATGGACTTTGTCTTGGGACTACCTAGGTCACCAAGGGGTAACGATTCCATCTATGTAGTAGTTGATAGATTCTCTAAGATGGCTCATTTCATCCCTTGTCACAAAACTGACGATGCATCTCACGTTGCTAGCTTGTTTTTTAAAGAAATTGTTCGATTGCATGGTATGCCTCAGACCATTGTTAGTGATAGAGATGTGCAATTCTTGAGTTATTTTTGGAAGACTTTGTGGTCTAAGCGTGGTACTCGATTGTTGTTTTCTACCACAAGTCATCCACAAAGCGATGGACAAACTGAGGTTGTCAATCGCACACTTGGTACATTACTCAGGGCATTGATTAAAAAGAATATTAAATCTTGGGAAGAGTGTTTGCCACATGTCAAATTTGCTTATAATAGAACTGTTCATAGTGCAACACACTACTCACCATTTGAGATTGTCCACGGTTTTAACCCCCTGACCCCCCTGGACTTGGCACCCTTACCTTCCTCCGAGCACACCAGCTTGGATTGAAAAAAGAAAGCTGACTTTGTGCGCAGGTTACATGAAGCCGTTCGAGCAAACAGTGAGAGGCGTACTCCGCAATACATCCAGCAAGCCAACAAGCACCGTCGCAAGATGACCTTTGAACCTGGAGATTGGGTTTGGCTGCACTTGAGGAAAGAACGTTTCCCCAAGCAACGCCAAAGTAAGTTGTCCCCAAGGGGTGATGGACCTTTTTGCGTGCTCCAACGTGTCAATGACAATGCCTACAAGTTGGAGCTGCCTGGCGAGTACAGTGTGAGCGCGACCTTCAATGTCGCGGATTTGAGTCCATTCCTTGACGAGGAGGATCCAGATTTGAGGACAAATCCTTCTCAAGTGGAGGGGACTGATGTGTGCACGGACCTTAGCCCAAGTAATGACCCAGTTCGAGTTCCATTGGGCCCAGTCACACGTGCACGGGCCGGGCCAAGCGCTTCATGGAGTCACTCCAAGCCTTTGTACGAAATGTTCAAGACCAACAAGGAGTCCATAGAGACATTGAAGGCTTGGAAGGGGCTAATCAAGTTGTTTACACGATGATCCAAGCCCATGAAGAATCAAGTGGGCCTCCAAATGGGATGGCCGACTAGGCCTTAGGCCTTAGTGCTAGGTTTTAATTGTTTAGAGTTGGATTAGTTTGTTGCATTGAGTCATGGGTCGGCCCACCTTGTCCAAGGAGTGGCCGAACTCCCCTTCCCTATTTCCCTTAGGTTTTCATTAGTCCCTCGGCCTATATAAAGGCACACTTTGTACGGTTCAAGGGTTACGCAATTTTGATAATAAAATTCTGGTTTGTTTCTCTTCCACTGTTGAGAGCAATTCGTTCCTTTACTTGCTTTTTGGCAAGGGTTCTTGAGCAATCTTGTGCTTGTCCTTGATTGTTCCACCGACCTATCCACTTGAGTAATCACCTCGATTGGAGTCGTCGTTCTACCTTCTTCAATCAAGTCGTGTCGTCCGTCTTGGTTTTAGATTCCGCAATCCAAGCGTTGGACAACCTCGCTAGATCCTTGGGCAAACGTGCTACGTGTCTCGAAACGAGTTGATCGAGGAGCGTATCAGTTTCTTACTCTCAACGACAAACTCACACATGCACCTGTTTTAGCATTACCCAACTTTAACAAGACTTTTGAGATTGAATGTGATGCTTCTGGTGTAGGTATTGGAGCTGTTCTCGTGCAAGACAAGAGGCCTTGTGCATTCTTTAGTGAGAAGCTGGGAGGTGCTGCCTTGAACTATCCCACGTATGACAAGGAGTTGTACGCACTGGTGAGGGCTTTAGAGACTTGGCAACACTACCTCCGTCCAAGGGAATTCGTGATACACACTGATCACGAGTCATTGAAGTTTCTCAAGGGGCAACCAAAATTGAGCAAAAGACATGCCAAATGGGTAAGCTTCATTGACACCTTCTCTCACGTCATTAAGTATAAAACTGGCAAAACGAATGTGGTAGCTGATGCCTTATCACGTAGACATTCCTTGCTTGTTTTTCTTGATGCCAAATTGTTAGGGTTTGAAATGATTAAGGAACTATATGCACATGATCATGATTTTGGTGATATATACACCTCCTGTGCTAAGAGTCCGCATGGAAAGTACTTTCTGCATGACGGTTTCCTATTCTATGTGGATAAATTGTGTGTGCCTAACTCCTCTATTCGTGATCTATTGGTTCGCGAGGCACACAGTGGTGGTCTCATGGGACATTCTGGCATTGTTAAGACTTTAGCAATGTTGCAAGAGCATTTTTACTGGCCTCGCATGCGCAGGGATGTTGAACGCATGGTTGGTAGATGTGCCACTTGCCACAAAGCCAAGTCTAAAACAAACCCATATGGCTTGTATACCCGGTTGCCCATTCCACATTATCCCTGGGTAGACTTGTCTATGGACTTTGTCTTGGGACTACCTAGGTCACCAAGGGGTAACGATTCCATCTATGTAGTAGTTGATAGATTCTCTAAGATGGCTCATTTCATCCCTTGTCACAAAACTGACGATGCATCTCACGTTGCTAGCTTGTTTTTTAAAGAAATTGTTCGATTGCATGGTATGCCTCAGACCATTGTTAGTGATAGAGATGTGCAATTCTTGAGTTATTTTTGGAAGACTTTGTGGTCTAAGCGTGGTACTCGATTGTTGTTTTCTACCACAAGTCATCCACAAAGCGATGGACAAACTGAGGTTGTCAATCGCACACTTGGTACATTACTCAGGGCATTGATTAAAAAGAATATTAAATCTTGGGAAGAGTGTTTGCCACATGTCAAATTTGCTTATAATAGAACTGTTCATAGTGCAACACACTACTCACCATTTGAGATTGTCCACGGTTTTAACCCCCTGACCCCCCTGGACTTGGCACCCTTACCTTCCTCCGAGCACACCAGCTTGGATTGAAAAAAGAAAGCTGACTTTGTGCGCAGGTTACATGAAGCCGTTCGAGCAAACAGTGAGAGGCGTACTCCGCAATACATCCAGCAAGCCAACAAGCACCGTCGCAAGATGACCTTTGAACCTGGAGATTGGGTTTGGCTGCACTTGAGGAAAGAACGTTTCCCCAAGCAACGCCAAAGTAAGTTGTCCCCAAGGGGTGATGGACCTTTTTGCGTGCTCCAACGTGTCAATGACAATGCCTACAAGTTGGAGCTGCCTGGCGAGTACAGTGTGAGCGCGACCTTCAATGTCGCGGATTTGAGTCCATTCCTTGACGAGGAGGATCCAGATTTGAGGACAAATCCTTCTCAAGTGGAGGGGACTGATGTGTGCACGGACCTTAGCCCAAGTAATGACCCAGTTCGAGTTCCATTGGGCCCAGTCACACGTGCACGGGCCGGGCCAAGCGCTTCATGGAGTCACTCCAAGCCTTTGTACGAAATGTTCAAGACCAACAAGGAGTCCATAGAGACATTGAAGGCTTGGAAGGGGCTAATCAAGTTGTTTACACGATGATCCAAGCCCATGAAGAATCAAGTGGGCCTCCAAATGGGATGGCCGACTAGGCCTTAGGCCTTAGTGCTAGGTTTTAATTGTTTAGAGTTGGATTAGTTTGTTGCATTGAGTCATGGGTCGGCCCACCTTGTCCAAGGAGTGGCCGAACTCCCCTTCCCTATTTCCCTTAGGTTTTCATTAGTCCCTCGGCCTATATAAAGGCACACTTTGTACGGTTCAAGGGTTACGCAATTTTGATAATAAAATTCTGGTTTGTTTCTCTTCCACTGTTGAGAGCAATTCGTTCCTTTACTTGCTTTTTGGCAAGGGTTCTTGAGCAATCTTGTGCTTGTCCTTGATTGTTCCACCGACCTATCCACTTGAGTAATCACCTCGATTGGAGTCGTCGTTCTACCTTCTTCAATCAAGTCGTGTCGTCCGTCTTGGTTTTAGATTCCGCAATCCAAGCGTTGGACAACCTCGCTAGATCCTTGGGCAAACGTGCTACGTGTCTCGAAACGAGTTGATCGAGGAGCGTATCAGTTTCTTACTCTCAACGACAAACTCACACATGCACCTGTTTTAGCATTACCCAACTTTAACAAGACTTTTGAGATTGAATGTGATGCTTCTGGTGTAGGTATTGGAGCTGTTCTCGTGCAAGACAAGAGGCCTTGTGCATTCTTTAGTGAGAAGCTGGGAGGTGCTGCCTTGAACTATCCCACGTATGACAAGGAGTTGTACGCACTGGTGAGGGCTTTAGAGACTTGGCAACACTACCTCCGTCCAAGGGAATTCGTGATACACACTGATCACGAGTCATTGAAGTTTCTCAAGGGGCAACCAAAATTGAGCAAAAGACATGCCAAATGGGTAAGCTTCATTGACACCTTCTCTCACGTCATTAAGTATAAAACTGGCAAAACGAATGTGGTAGCTGATGCCTTATCACGTAGACATTCCTTGCTTGTTTTTCTTGATGCCAAATTGTTAGGGTTTGAAATGATTAAGGAACTATATGCA
Organism: Coffea humblotiana; assembly: GCA_023065735.1. Lineage (NCBI taxonomy): Eukaryota > Viridiplantae > Streptophyta > Magnoliopsida > Gentianales > Rubiaceae > Coffea > Coffea humblotiana. The sequence continues at coordinate 6,960 of JACYVW010000380.1, read as the reverse complement.
CATGATCATGATTTTGGTGATATATACACCTCCTGTGCTAAGAGTCCGCATGGAAAGTACTTTCTGCATGACGGTTTCCTATTCTATGTGGATAAATTGTGTGTGCCTAACTCCTCTATTCGTGATCTATTGGTTCGCGAGGCACACAGTGGTGGTCTCATGGGACATTCTGGCATTGTTAAGACTTTAGCAATGTTGCAAGAGCATTTTTACTGGCCTCGCATGCGCAGGGATGTTGAACGCATGGTTGGTAGATGTGCCACTTGCCACAAAGCCAAGTCTAAAACAAACCCATATGGCTTGTATACCCGGTTGCCCATTCCACATTATCCCTGGGTAGACTTGTCTATGGACTTTGTCTTGGGACTACCTAGGTCACCAAGGGGTAACGATTCCATCTATGTAGTAGTTGATAGATTCTCTAAGATGGCTCATTTCATCCCTTGTCACAAAACTGACGATGCATCTCACGTTGCTAGCTTGTTTTTTAAAGAAATTGTTCGATTGCATGGTATGCCTCAGACCATTGTTAGTGATAGAGATGTGCAATTCTTGAGTTATTTTTGGAAGACTTTGTGGTCTAAGCGTGGTACTCGATTGTTGTTTTCTACCACAAGTCATCCACAAAGCGATGGACAAACTGAGGTTGTCAATCGCACACTTGGTACATTACTCAGGGCATTGATTAAAAAGAATATTAAATCTTGGGAAGAGTGTTTGCCACATGTCAAATTTGCTTATAATAGAACTGTTCATAGTGCAACACACTACTCACCATTTGAGATTGTCCACGGTTTTAACCCCCTGACCCCCCTGGACTTGGCACCCTTACCTTCCTCCGAGCACACCAGCTTGGATTGAAAAAAGAAAGCTGACTTTGTGCGCAGGTTACATGAAGCCGTTCGAGCAAACAGTGAGAGGCGTACTCCGCAATACATCCAGCAAGCCAACAAGCACCGTCGCAAGATGACCTTTGAACCTGGAGATTGGGTTTGGCTGCACTTGAGGAAAGAACGTTTCCCCAAGCAACGCCAAAGTAAGTTGTCCCCAAGGGGTGATGGACCTTTTTGCGTGCTCCAACGTGTCAATGACAATGCCTACAAGTTGGAGCTGCCTGGCGAGTACAGTGTGAGCGCGACCTTCAATGTCGCGGATTTGAGTCCATTCCTTGACGAGGAGGATCCAGATTTGAGGACAAATCCTTCTCAAGTGGAGGGGACTGATGTGTGCACGGACCTTAGCCCAAGTAATGACCCAGTTCGAGTTCCATTGGGCCCAGTCACACGTGCACGGGCCGGGCCAAGCGCTTCATGGAGTCACTCCAAGCCTTTGTACGAAATGTTCAAGACCAACAAGGAGTCCATAGAGACATTGAAGGCTTGGAAGGGGCTAATCAAGTTGTTTACACGATGATCCAAGCCCATGAAGAATCAAGTGGGCCTCCAAATGGGATGGCCGACTAGGCCTTAGGCCTTAGTGCTAGGTTTTAATTGTTTAGAGTTGGATTAGTTTGTTGCATTGAGTCATGGGTCGGCCCACCTTGTCCAAGGAGTGGCCGAACTCCCCTTCCCTATTTCCCTTAGGTTTTCATTAGTCCCTCGGCCTATATAAAGGCACACTTTGTACGGTTCAAGGGTTACGCAATTTTGATAATAAAATTCTGGTTTGTTTCTCTTCCACTGTTGAGAGCAATTCGTTCCTTTACTTGCTTTTTGGCAAGGGTTCTTGAGCAATCTTGTGCTTGTCCTTGATTGTTCCACCGACCTATCCACTTGAGTAATCACCTCGATTGGAGTCGTCGTTCTACCTTCTTCAATCAAGTCGTGTCGTCCGTCTTGGTTTTAGATTCCGCAATCCAAGCGTTGGACAACCTCGCTAGATCCTTGGGCAAACGTGCTACGTGTCTCGAAACGAGTTGATCGAGGAGCGTATCAGTTTCTTACTCTCAACGACAAACTCACACATGCACCTGTTTTAGCATTACCCAACTTTAACAAGACTTTTGAGATTGAATGTGATGCTTCTGGTGTAGGTATTGGAGCTGTTCTCGTGCAAGACAAGAGGCCTTGTGCATTCTTTAGTGAGAAGCTGGGAGGTGCTGCCTTGAACTATCCCACGTATGACAAGGAGTTGTACGCACTGGTGAGGGCTTTAGAGACTTGGCAACACTACCTCCGTCCAAGGGAATTCGTGATACACACTGATCACGAGTCATTGAAGTTTCTCAAGGGGCAACCAAAATTGAGCAAAAGACATGCCAAATGGGTAAGCTTCATTGACACCTTCTCTCACGTCATTAAGTATAAAACTGGCAAAACGAATGTGGTAGCTGATGCCTTATCACGTAGACATTCCTTGCTTGTTTTTCTTGATGCCAAATTGTTAGGGTTTGAAATGATTAAGGAACTATATGCACATGATCATGATTTTGGTGATATATACACCTCCTGTGCTAAGAGTCCGCATGGAAAGTACTTTCTGCATGACGGTTTCCTATTCTATGTGGATAAATTGTGTGTGCCTAACTCCTCTATTCGTGATCTATTGGTTCGCGAGGCACACAGTGGTGGTCTCATGGGACATTCTGGCATTGTTAAGACTTTAGCAATGTTGCAAGAGCATTTTTACTGGCCTCGCATGCGCAGGGATGTTGAACGCATGGTTGGTAGATGTGCCACTTGCCACAAAGCCAAGTCTAAAACAAACCCATATGGCTTGTATACCCGGTTGCCCATTCCACATTATCCCTGGGTAGACTTGTCTATGGACTTTGTCTTGGGACTACCTAGGTCACCAAGGGGTAACGATTCCATCTATGTAGTAGTTGATAGATTCTCTAAGATGGCTCATTTCATCCCTTGTCACAAAACTGACGATGCATCTCACGTTGCTAGCTTGTTTTTTAAAGAAATTGTTCGATTGCATGGTATGCCTCAGACCATTGTTAGTGATAGAGATGTGCAATTCTTGAGTTATTTTTGGAAGACTTTGTGGTCTAAGCGTGGTACTCGATTGTTGTTTTCTACCACAAGTCATCCACAAAGCGATGGACAAACTGAGGTTGTCAATCGCACACTTGGTACATTACTCAGGGCATTGATTAAAAAGAATATTAAATCTTGGGAAGAGTGTTTGCCACATGTCAAATTTGCTTATAATAGAACTGTTCATAGTGCAACACACTACTCACCATTTGAGATTGTCCACGGTTTTAACCCCCTGACCCCCCTGGACTTGGCACCCTTACCTTCCTCCGAGCACACCAGCTTGGATTGAAAAAAGAAAGCTGACTTTGTGCGCAGGTTACATGAAGCCGTTCGAGCAAACAGTGAGAGGCGTACTCCGCAATACATCCAGCAAGCCAACAAGCACCGTCGCAAGATGACCTTTGAACCTGGAGATTGGGTTTGGCTGCACTTGAGGAAAGAACGTTTCCCCAAGCAACGCCAAAGTAAGTTGTCCCCAAGGGGTGATGGACCTTTTTGCGTGCTCCAACGTGTCAATGACAATGCCTACAAGTTGGAGCTGCCTGGCGAGTACAGTGTGAGCGCGACCTTCAATGTCGCGGATTTGAGTCCATTCCTTGACGAGGAGGATCCAGATTTGAGGACAAATCCTTCTCAAGTGGAGGGGACTGATGTGTGCACGGACCTTAGCCCAAGTAATGACCCAGTTCGAGTTCCATTGGGCCCAGTCACACGTGCACGGGCCGGGCCAAGCGCTTCATGGAGTCACTCCAAGCCTTTGTACGAAATGTTCAAGACCAACAAGGAGTCCATAGAGACATTGAAGGCTTGGAAGGGGCTAATCAAGTTGTTTACACGATGATCCAAGCCCATGAAGAATCAAGTGGGCCTCCAAATGGGATGGCCGACTAGGCCTTAGGCCTTAGTGCTAGGTTTTAATTGTTTAGAGTTGGATTAGTTTGTTGCATTGAGTCATGGGTCGGCCCACCTTGTCCAAGGAGTGGCCGAACTCCCCTTCCCTATTTCCCTTAGGTTTTCATTAGTCCCTCGGCCTATATAAAGGCACACTTTGTACGGTTCAAGGGTTACGCAATTTTGATAATAAAATTCTGGTTTGTTTCTCTTCCACTGTTGAGAGCAATTCGTTCCTTTACTTGCTTTTTGGCAAGGGTTCTTGAGCAATCTTGTGCTTGTCCTTGATTGTTCCACCGACCTATCCACTTGAGTAATCACCTCGATTGGAGTCGTCGTTCTACCTTCTTCAATCAAGTCGTGTCGTCCGTCTTGGTTTTAGATTCCGCAATCCAAGCGTTGGACAACCTCGCTAGATCCTTGGGCAAACGTGCTACGTGTCTCGAAACGAGTTGATCGAGGAGCGTATCAGTTTCTTACTCTCAACGACAAACTCACACATGCACCTGTTTTAGCATTACCCAACTTTAACAAGACTTTTGAGATTGAATGTGATGCTTCTGGTGTAGGTATTGGAGCTGTTCTCGTGCAAGACAAGAGGCCTTGTGCATTCTTTAGTGAGAAGCTGGGAGGTGCTGCCTTGAACTATCCCACGTATGACAAGGAGTTGTACGCACTGGTGAGGGCTTTAGAGACTTGGCAACACTACCTCCGTCCAAGGGAATTCGTGATACACACTGATCACGAGTCATTGAAGTTTCTCAAGGGGCAACCAAAATTGAGCAAAAGACATGCCAAATGGGTAAGCTTCATTGACACCTTCTCTCACGTCATTAAGTATAAAACTGGCAAAACGAATGTGGTAGCTGATGCCTTATCACGTAGACATTCCTTGCTTGTTTTTCTTGATGCCAAATTGTTAGGGTTTGAAATGATTAAGGAACTATATGCACATGATCATGATTTTGGTGATATATACACCTCCTGTGCTAAGAGTCCGCATGGAAAGTACTTTCTGCATGACGGTTTCCTATTCTATGTGGATAAATTGTGTGTGCCTAACTCCTCTATTCGTGATCTATTGGTTCGCGAGGCACACAGTGGTGGTCTCATGGGACATTCTGGCATTGTTAAGACTTTAGCAATGTTGCAAGAGCATTTTTACTGGCCTCGCATGCGCAGGGATGTTGAACGCATGGTTGGTAGATGTGCCACTTGCCACAAAGCCAAGTCTAAAACAAACCCATATGGCTTGTATACCCGGTTGCCCATTCCACATTATCCCTGGGTAGACTTGTCTATGGACTTTGTGATGTGTGCACGGACCTTGGCCCAAGTCATGACCCAGTTCGAGTGCCATTAGGCCCAGTCACACGTGCGCGGGCCAAACGCTTCAAGGAGTCCCTCCAAGCCTTAGTGCGAAGCGTGCAAGACCAACAAGGAGTCCATAGAAACATTGAAGGCTTGGAAGGAGATACTCAAGTCATCTACACAATGATCCAAGCCCATGAAGAATCAAGTGGGCCTCCAAGTGGGTTGGTCGACTAGGCCCTAGGCCTTAGTACTAGGTTTTCATCTTTTAGAGTTGGATTAGATTATTAAATTAGGTCATGGGTCGGCCCATCTTGTCCAAAGAGTGGCCGCCCCCTTGCTTGCTTTATTAGGGTTTCATTAGTCCCTTGACCTAGCCCTTAGCCTATATAAAGGCTCACTTTGTACGGTCAAAGGGTACGCAATTTTGATAATAAACACTTAGTTTGTTTTCTCTTCCATTGAGAGATTCAATCCTTTACTTGCTTTGGCAAGGGTTTTTTGAGCAATCTTGTGCTTGACCTTGATTGTTCCACCGACCTATCCACTAGAGTAATCACCTCGGTTGGAGTCGTCGTTCCACCACCTCTAATCAATTCGTGTCGTCCGTATTGATTCTAGGTTCCGCAATCCAAGCGTTGGACAACCTCGCTAGATCCTTGGGCAAACGTGCTACGTGTCTCGAAACGTGTTGATCGGGGTCCGTATCAGTTGGCTTCAGAGCTTAGGTGGAGGTATTCTTCGTTATATCCTTGTTTTCATAGTTGTGTCGTTAGGGTTATAGTATATCCGCTGCTTTGTGTAAAAAAAAAAAAAAAAAAAACCGTACTGTTCATCCGTACTGTTCATCGGTACTGTTCACGTCACTGTTCATCCGCGGCACTGTTCATCCGAAACACAAATCTGTTTGGGTGCTGTCTTTTTGTGTTTTCTGTCCAAATTTCATTCTTGGATATTGTGTTTGAGTTGTTAGGGTTTATAAACAAGAAAACAAAAAAAAAAAAATATTTGCGACGGCTAGGGTTTCACTTGTGCGGTTAGGGTTTTGTTTGTGCAAGTTTCTTTTGTGCCAAATCTGTCCAAGTTTCTTTTGAGTCATCCAAGGTGTTTTACTTGTTTTTCAAATCTGATTTGTGGTTAACTTGGTTGGTAGTTTGTGAATCTTGAAGAGAATCTACAAGATTTTAGGGTTTCTTGAAGTTCTTGAAAACTTTCTTGAAGTTCTTGAAATTCTTAATCGTATCTTGCTAAGTTCTTGAGGGGTTGTGGTGGCGAATTGGTGGCTGACCAATTCTGGAAATTTGATTCCATTCGGCCAAGCTTGTGTTGTGTTTGTTCGTTATAGTAAAAAAAAAAAAAAAAAAAAAATTAGAAGAGGGGTTGTACTGTTCACGTTGTACTGTTCATCGTACTGTAGAAGTACTGTTCATCCGAAAAAAGAGAGAGAGGAAAAGAAGAATCGGTTGGCAAGAAAACAAAAGAAAAAAAAAATAGCAACCGAATTGTGTGGGGGAAAATTCTGATTTGCGCCATACTACTTGGAGTAGAATTTGGAACCTTCTAAAGGTTGTTACAAGAAGGAAAGAGGTTTTCCAAAAGGTTTCCTAAACTAATCAGATTTGCGCAAACCTTCTTGAATAGAATTTGGAAGTTACTAAAAGTTGTTTCAACAAAAGGTTTTCTAAAGGTTTCCAAAAACTAACTTGTTTCCAAAATCAATTAGGAAACTAAGTGGACAGCTTGGGTACTTTTTCTAATTCCACTTGGACAA
>JACYVW010000379.1:0-21916 GCA_023065735.1 Coffea humblotiana | reverse complement strand
CAGGATTTCTCTAGCTTCCATGAGCATCATTATGAAGATCCTTATCTTGTGCATGAGAATGGTAAGCTGTTGCACAATTGTATGCCTATGACCACTAACTATGAGTTTATTGTGTAGGTGACAATATGACAATCCATGGCCGAAGGCTGATTAGAGAGCTTTGGATTGCTACCTAGAACTTTCACGAGCCTTACACAAGCTCTTTCCTATCTTGGCGCATGTCCTTGTTTAAGAGCCTCATGAAGCTGACCAAACGGCATTTAGCTTGGCTCGTGACCTTTCATTTGTTCCCAACGTGGCTGACCTCCAAGCGCACTGTCGATTTGAGGTGTCATACTACTAACTCTTGTTAGTATTATTCATCTCCATCCAGATTTGAGGACAAATCCTTCTCAAGAGGAGGGGACTGATGTGTGCACGGACCTTAGCCAAGTAATGATCCAGTTCGAGTTCCATTGGGCCCGTTACACGTGCACGGGCCAAGCGCTTCAAAGAGTCTCTCCAAGCCCTTGTTCGAAATGTTTAAGACCAACAAGGGGTCCATCGGAACATTGAAGGCTTAGAAGTTGATCATCAAGTTGTCTACACGTTGATCCAAGCCCATGAGGAGCTAAGTGATGGTTGTTAGCTGGGCTTTAGCCCATTAACTAGTCTTTTCAGTTTTCCAATGGGCTTGGTCGGTCTTTTAGTTACAAGTGTTAGGCGTCGAGTCATTGTTAGATTAGTTACTAGTTCGTTACTTTGTTTGAGTCATGGATCCGGCCCATTTATATCCACAAGGTGGCCGAACCCCATCCCCCTTCCTAGCCTAGGGTTTCATTAGCTTTGCTAGCCTATAAAAAGGCTCAAGTTGTACGGTTGAAGGGAGACGTTTTATCAATAAAATTCATTATTTTCGATTCTCTCTAGTGTGAGAAACTCGATCCTCTACTTGCTTTTGGCAAGGGTTCTTGAGCAATCTCGTGCTTGTCCTTGACTGTTCATCCGACCTATCCACTTGGGTATTCACCTCGATTGGAGTCGTCGATCTACCACCTTCAATCAATTCGTGTCGTCCTTCTTGGTTTTAGGTTCCGCAAACCAAGCGTTGGACAACCTCGCTAGATCCTTGGGCAAATGTGTTACGTGTCTCGAAACGAGTTGATCGAGGAGCGTATCAAATTGTTAGGTGATTAGTAGCATGATTGTGACTTTTAAGCTTTAAAAGAGGAAATTCCAGCTTTGTTAAGAATTTTCCAGCTTTGGTTTGTATTTTTCAGCCATGAAATGATAGTATCTAGTTTTGATTAGACTTGAGAGTGTTAATATGAAGATTTATAGCTTTAGTGTGAATTTTTAGCTTCAAAGTAGAATTTCCAGCTTTAATTGCAAATTTCCAGCTTTGGTATTGTGATGATTATTGCTAGAAATGAGTTACAATTGGATGGTTTATGGTCTAGATTAAGAACTATCTTTATATTCTTACTTGTAGTGTTGAGTTGAGGCTGATTTGGAAAGAAAATGAAGCCTTGAATGGCTGGAAAAATTGGTAAACACAAAGGAAACGCTGCTCGGTTTTTCTCTCGTGGGATAAGTGAGTGAAAGCGGAATTAAGTGTGTGACTTGTGCTTGATTTAGGACTTAGTTATGTAGGGATGCTTAGGTGGACCTTGTGGGTGACTTATAAGCTAAAATTTTGCTCAAAAGTGTATATTTTTCAAAGACAAAGTAACGACCATTTTAAACATGATTTCCTAGTTTCTTCCGCCAAGTTGCGAACTTAAATGTTTTAATCGCTTCTTTATCGAAACCAAAAGAGCGAGCATGAATTTTCTAGGGTTTACTAAGTAAAATGAGTATTACTTAAATGAGTTTTATTTACTTGATTTTCTTTAAGCGGAACTCCCATATTTCGAAACCCTAGTTGATTGCAAATTGTTAAACGATATTTTATCGCAGATTTGGACTCCAGTCAGGGAGTTGAACCTGAGCTTGATTTTGGAAAGAAGTAAATCCTTGGTGAGTGTTTTCAAATGCATGATTGAATTTATTACTTGAACGAATCACTTTGTTTGATAGGGCAAGAGTCTACTTTATCGCACTTGCCCTAATGTGACTTATTACTGTGTATTGGTTACAAATGGTTTGATATATATATATCTGTGCATGACTTGAGTACTGCCTGGGACTTGTTCTCTTGGTTCTCTTGGCTAACTTCAATCCCAATAGCTTTAGGATTAGAAGTAGATCAAGAATGGGACTTGTTTTCCAAGTAGGAAACCTAGAGCCGATGCTTTCTTTCCCTTTTTTTCGTTTCTTTCTTTGCTCTTTTTTTTTCTTTTGCGGCTCTCTAATTGATATTCAAGAACTTAGATTCAGTCCCAACAATTGAATTTTCAGATCTAAGTTCAAGGTGCCAAGAAAATAGAAGTTTTCTTCCCAAGTTTTCAAGAAACCCAAGACTTTTCCCAAGAACTCCCAAATTTGTTTTCAAGAACTTCAAGAAATCTGATCAAGAAGCTCAAGAACTTCCCAACTATGCTTTTGGTTAGAGGTGGCAATTTGTCCCAAGTCCCAATGGGTTACCCATGCCCATGGGGACTTTGGGCGGGATGGGTACTGGAATTTGATATTGGGTTTAAAATGGGACAAATCCCAATTGTACCCATTAATTGATGGGAAATTTTGGGAAATACTTGGGTACCCATTGGGCTCAAATAGCTCCGTTTGGATTAGCTGTTTTTGGGAGGTGTTTTTGAAATATTTTATTGTAGCAGTGTATATGAAAAATTTTTACTATAAAATTTTTTTGAAATATTTGATATACTAATATGGATGGGATGTTTTTTGAGTTATTGTATATTACTGTAACATTGTATTTGAAAAAATAGCCAATCCAAACGGAGTCTTAGATTCAAATATTATCTTTAACAATTTTTATAGTCATACCAGCGAATATAATCTAGTAGTCTTCCTAGTCATTATCCACAAGAATTTCTAGCATTTCAGTCAGTTTAGACCTGCCATCCTTGGACAATGATGAGGATAAATATTCAACACCCTAAGTACCTTGGCCATCTTGATATATGTTGGAATATGGCTGTATATCTATCTTTTCCTTTATTTGTTAATCCAATTTTTTGTGGGAATCCTGAGTATAAAGCACTTGCTTGTTTATTTAACAAAACTAAAAGAAATTTAATAAATCAAAAATATTAAAATTATATAAAAAATAAAAAATAATTAAAGGAAAAAAAATATGTAGAAAATAGATTTGGGTATTGGGTGGGATCAATCTAAACCCATCCCAAAGTGATCCCGCCCAAGTTAGTCCCAAAACACATATGGGTAAGGTTGGACCCAAGCCCATATAACTCGATTCCAACTCAAACCCAAGCAAATCCCGCCCATCCCGCCCATTTTACCACCTCTACTTTTGGTATTCAAGGTTTGCAAGAAACAACACAAATATTCAAGGTTTAAGGGTGAAATAGGTTCGGCAGCCCAAGAAAAGAAATTCCAGCAAACCCGACTCAAGAAACAATGGTATGCTACACTTTTTTTTTCTTTTTTTGTTTTGACACTTTGTTAGGTTGTTTTCACAACCAAAGCAACACAACCAACACAAGAAACACACTACAATCTGGACAAAAGGCAATAGGAAATAGCATCCAAGATTTCGGACAGATTGCAACACAATACACGAGACACGATAAGAAGGAACAAGAAAGCCCTAGCGGCTGCAAAATTTTTTTCTTTTTCGTTTGTTTTCTTGACACAACACAATGACCACAATAATTATCAACAAACTAGACACAAACACAAAAGAGATAACACACCAACAGATTTTGTGTTCGGATGAACAGTACCCACGGATGAACAGTACGTGAACAGTGACGGTGAATAGTAATCGATGAACAGTACGACGAACAGTCGATTTTTTTTTTTGATATAAGGATCTGATTCGAAAGAGACAAGAAGATTCGACTCAACACAAAAAAGAAGAAGGATATAACCTGGTAGTTGTCGACTAGCTCTGATTACCAACTGATGTGATACTCACTTGAACACGATCTAGACAACCAATCACCAACGGTTTGAGCAGCGGAAATTTGACCCTATCTAATCCCCGAAGTAGCGAACAATGCTGATAGTATCTCAATTCACTACTTAACGAATTAGCGAACCAAACTATAGGTAGGGGAACGCCACAACAAAGGAGATTTTTATTAATGCAAAAACTGATTATGAAGGTCTCTTGCCTTGGCTATATATAGCCATACAAAACCTAAAGTGACTTGAAAACCCTAACTCGGCTAGGCTAGGTCTTTGGGCCAATTCTACTACTCAAATCCACTATCTAATGGTCAGCTTATAATCGACCCAATGAAGGCTTTAAGCTGGCCCAACATAACCCAATAAAAGCTAATTAACCAACTTAAGTAATAGTGAGCCTAGACTCTATAAATCAGATCCAACTCAAAATGAGGTCTTGGACCGAATTTATTCCGAGCAAATAAAATAGAAATCTGGAAAATAAACTACTAACTATTACTAAAAGATTCAATCTCTTGCAGCCCAAAACATGGCCCATAAGCGGCCCATATTTCATATCAGAAACACTGCACACCACTTTGAGGATCCTTACCTCACGACCACAAGCGATCAAGTTGAGCATACATTGAAGCTGGTTCGTGAGATTCAAGATTCAACAAGAGTTGTTTTCCAACTTAGCAAGTGGTTTTTGCATTGGATGAAATTTGCAGTCATCATAACAAGATTGACTCGAAGGCATGCAACTCTTCTTGTCATCATTGTGTTTCAATTTGTGGGCAAATTGCTTTCAAGAGGAGGGGAATGATGAGAGTATGAAGATCCAAATCCCCATTCAAACACATGAAGAGTTAGAAGCAAATCTCCTTAGAAGTTGTTTGGTGGCAAAATAGGAAAAGTGAAATTGCTAGGTATGTAGCTCAATGTATGACATGCCAACAAGTCAAGGTAGAACATCGGCTACCGATTAGTAAGTTAAGGTCACTCTCTATGATGAGAGCATGAAGATCCAAATCCCCATTCAAACACATGAAAAGTTAGAAGCAAATTAGTTTAATTAAGTTATTCCTCTAGTAGTTGTGTCGTTCGATTAAAATAGTGATAGCACGGATTTAAGTGCTGATTTATTTGCTATTTTAATTAGTTTATTTATGTAACTAAATTCGGCCAGCTTAGTCTCTCAAGTGAGCTGAATTTCTAGTTGCTAGTTTAAGGAAAATAAGTGATTCCAAATCACATTAGGGTTTCTAGATAATTCCAAAGAACTTTAGGGTTTTGAGTCCATGTAAGGCTATAAATAGCCTAGTCCTTCCAACGATTTTAGCTAATGAGAAAATATCAGAATTTGTGAGTTTATTCACTTTCTCTTGTCCAAGAGAGCTTCTTTTGAGTACTTGAGAGTTTTCTCGAGCTATTCAATTCGAACTTATCAATCCAGTATACATCTTGATTGTGGCATTCTTCTACAGACAACATTGATTCACTAAATCATTCGATTGTGGGTTGAGATTCAATTCAAGATTCATAATCTTAAGGTTTAGATGAGTCAAGTGTTATTCCACACTCTAACTTGTTTTCTTTGTCTAGATTCAGGGCTTGGTGGGATGTGAGTTTATACCTTCGGACGGGTTCATATCAGCTTGGTAATCAAAGCTAGATTGACGATATCAAGTATATCTTGTTCGTGTCTTTGTAAGTTTTCGTTGTTTCAATTTTGCCCGTGTTTAATCCTTATAGAATTCTAGGGTTTCTTGTTCTTTATTACTATTCGTGTCGTTGCTTGCTATTCGTGTGATTTATTGGTTGTTTGTGTCTTTGCTTGCTTGTCATGTTGAAGTCTTGTTGTCTTGTTTCTTGAGTCTTGAAGTTGCTTAGAGTGTTTAAAAAAAGTACTGTTCACGGTACTGTTCACCATTCCTGTTCATCAAAAAAAAATTTGGTCATTGTTTTCTTGGAAATTCAAAGCTTAGCCTAGGGTTTCTTGTTAATTTGTGTTGAGTCTTGTGTTTTTGAAGTTAATTTGTGGCTGCCTTTGTGTTTTGGTGTCAAACCGTGGCTGATCAATCTTATTCTTGAAAGACCTTGAATCTCTTGAAATTTCTTGATAAAAAGCTTGAATTTCTGAAATTATCTTGGATACTTTCTTGAAAAATCTTGAAGTTCTTGAGGAAAATATTAGGGTTTCTTGAAGTCTTGAACTAAAGTTTCAATCTTGAAATTCTTGCAAAACCCCAGTTCTTATTTCTTGAATGAAGTAGCGGCTGATTCTTGTTTCTTGTTGCTGCTTGAATTCTTGTCCTCGAGCGTTTGACCCGAAATTGAAAAGAAAAGAAAGAAAAATTTGTTGTGAAAAAAAAGAAACAAGAAGTCGGATCATTCTTGAATTGGAAACAAGAAAGCAAACCTGGTTGGGAATCCAAAGTTGACTTGGATTATTAATAAACCCTAGTCATAACAAATCTGTCCAGGTTGGGTTTGACCTTAATGCAGACGTGAAAACCCTCCAAAACAGCAGCTTTTATCCTCCAAAATACACCCAAGAACCAATGTGAATTGAACTTCCAAAACTCCAGCCAAGGTGCAATTGGGTAGAGCAAATTCTAGGCTTCCAAATTTCTGCTATTTTGTTTCTTACTTAATCGAGTATTGTAATCTGTCCAGCCATTATATTCATGTCTTTTGTTTTTTCAGCCTATAAATCATGTCTAAGAGGTTCCAAAAGGAGTCCATATCAGTCTTGGATTCCAACTAGTTTTGGTTTCCTAATTTGAGTCACTAGTCAAGTCTAAACTTCCCAAATTCTTGAGTCATCTTGATACGCTCCTCGGTCAACTTGTTCCGAGACACGTAGCACGATTGTCCAAGGATCTAGACGGATGATCAATCGTTTGAATTGCGGAACCTAGAACCAAGATGGACGACTCAACTTGATTAAAGGCAGTAGAACAGCGACTCTAATTGAGGCGATTACTCAAGTAGATAGGCTAGATGAACAACCAAGGACGTCATGCGAGATTGCTCAGAAACCCTTGCCTTGCAAGTAAGAATGTAACTCTCGGTTTTGGAAGAGAAACAAAGTAGTGTTTATTCTCAAAAGTTTGTAACCCTTTTCTCGTACAAGTTGTGCCTCTTTATAGGCTAGTGACCCAACGAAATCCTATAGGAGAAAGGATTGACAATTGCCTAAACTAGAAAGGAAATTTGGACCACTCTTGGACATAAGTGGGCCGAACCTTTGACTTCAATAAATAACAAGCTAACTAACTAATTAAGCCACGACTAACAATGACTTGATAAACTCCAAAACCAAACTAACAACTCAAACAACTAATACTACTAACAATCAAACACACGCGTGGCCATCATTCAACGCCTCATTGGCTCGAATCAAGATGTAGCTAAGTCGAGTAGCAACTTCCAGGCCTTCAATGCTCCTATGGACCCCTTGTTGGTCTTGAACATTTCGAACAAGGGTTTGAAGAGACTCTTTGAAGCGCTTGGCCCGTGCACGTGTAACCGAGCCCAATGGAACTTTCACTTGAGCATCCTCAATCGGCCTTGACTCATCCGTGCACACATCAGTCCCCTCCACTTGAGAAGGATTTGTCCTCAAATCTGGATCATCCTCGTCAAGAAACGGGCTCAAGTCCGCGACATTGAAAGTCGCGCTAACATTGTACTCCTTGGGCAACTCCAACTTGTAGGCATTATCGTTGACACGTTGGAGCACTCAGAAAGGTCCATCGCCCCTTGGAGACAACTTGCTTTGTCGTTGTTTAGGGAACCTTTCTTTCCTTAAGTGTAGCCAGACCCAATCTCCAGGTTCAAAAACCATCTTACGACGATGCTTGTTAGCTTGCTGGATATACTGCTGAGTACGCTTCTCAATATTGGCTCGAACGGCCTCATGTAACCTGCGCACAAAATCAGCTTTCTTTTTCCCATCTAAGCTTGTATGCTCGGAGGAAGGTAAGGGTGCCAAGTCAAGGGGGGTTAGTGGATTAAACCCATAAACAACCTCAAACGGTGAGTAGTGTGTTGCACTGTGGACAGTTCTATTATAAGCAAATTCAACATGCGGCAAACACTCTTTCCAAGACTTGGGGTTTTTCTTAATTAAGGCCCTTAATAACGTCCCAAGTGTGAGATTGACAACCTCAGTTTGTCCATCACTTTGGGGATGACTAGTGGTCGAAAATAAGAGTTTAGTGCCAAGTTTAGACCACAGTCTTCCAAAAGTAACTCAAAAACTTTACATCTCTATCACTAACAATTGTTTGAGGCATACCATGTAAACGCACAATTTCTTTGAAAAACAAGTTAGCAATATGAGATGCATCATCAGTTTTATGACAAGGGATAAAATGAGCCATCTTTGAAAATCTATCAACTACCACATAGATGGAATCATTACCCTGTTGAGACCGAGGTAGTCTGATGAGGAACCGCCAAGGACTCAAGTCGTCGCTTCACAAGGCTCGAGTAAGGATGACCTACGTGCGCCATCAATAAACCTTGGACCAATGACTCGAGCAAGGGCAAGAAAGATACGTGAGAACCTCCAAACATTTCTCCAAATAATTCATGCACGCATTGGAAGGATTCAAGATGCTAATCACACAATGGTGAGCTTACTCCGCGTCCATGAGAAGGCCGAGGAAGACTAGAGGAAGCGGGCTGCATGTGAGCTTCATTATCAAGTTAAGAGACTAGTATAGGCTCCATAATAAAGATGGGCAGCCCATAGGGCCTTGGCCGACCAGCCCATGTGCGGGTTTCATTGTTAGTTTCCTTAGTAAGTTAGGTTTAGGGTTAGTTGGAGTTAGTTTTCCATTGATAGTTAGGATTTCCGCTCACAAAGCCTATAAATACAAAGGCTTGGCCGAGACTTTATTCATTCAATAATCATTAATCAAATTTCAGTTTTAAGAGTATTCTCTTAGCTTCGGTCAACTTTGAATATCTTAGATTTGTTCTAAGTGTTCGTCTTGGCTTATCAAGCAAGAATCACACTTGCTCGTGGCGCCGTTCTACCGTTAACCATAAGTTCCTTTAATCTTTTCTTGAGGGTTAAGACTCAATCTTAGTTCTCATCCAAGGGATTCTAAGGGGGGTTTAGGGTTCCGCTCGTTCAAACCTTGGGGTCGCTTGTCTAGATCCTATGTTGTTGGAATACGAGTTCGCCAAGCACGGTTGGGTTCGTATCATCTGGTAATCAGAGCTAGTTGACAACTTCCAGGTTATATCCTACCTTTTCTTGTTTTGTTTGAGTCTTATTTTGTCGTGTCGATTCTGCCTTGTTGCCCAAACGAAAAACACAAAAAAAAAATTTGTCGTCAATTTCCTTCTTACGTTCCTGTCCGTATTGTGTCTTGTTGTTGCCGATCAGTTCTTGCTTTGTTTCTGTCCGAATTGTGTTGATTGTCGCGTCTTAGGGTCTGCAATTGTTGCAAAAAAAAAAAAGAAACCAAACAGAAATCTGGTCGCTAATCTTGATTAAAGCAATTCGGATTTCTTGAACAAGAGGGTTGGGAAATTTTTGTCTCTTGCACTACTATAAGGCTGTCTTACCTTGTTCTTGAGGAGCCTTGATTCAATTCTTGAATTGCCAAAGGGTTCTTGGACGAAAATCTGGAAAACCGTGAGTAGTTCTTGAAGTTCTTGAAATCAATCCATCTAATTCTTGAATCTTGAAGGGGCGGCTGTTCTTTTCCAAAGTCATAGCCGAATCTGTCTTGAGTTGCATCTGCCTTGCGAGAAAAGAAAAACAAAAGAAAACAATCTGGTTTGCGTCAAAAAAAAAAAGAATGCAAGGAAGAAACAAGAAACCAAGTTCGGATCTACCACAATAAGGAAACCTATTGGAACTTGGCAACCTCGTTGACTTGGGTTTGTACACAAATCCTAGTTCACTTGGAATACCAAATCTGATTGGAACCTTGTGCAAAGTAGGAAACTCCTATATACCAGCCGCAACTCCTACACAAAAGTCCATAAGTCCTTGTCTTACACCTTCCAACAAAATAGCCGAGTGCAAGATTGGGTAAGTCCTTCTAGGACCCACAAATTCCCGCCATTTTTTTTCTCTTGCTTTAATAGAGTCGGTTGAGTCGCTTGATAAGTTTTTGCTTGTTCATTTTTTCATAGCTGATCAGTCCACTACTTGTCTCATTATTAAATTCCAAATCTGTCTGCAAATACTTGTCTTAGTTGAGTTTCCAAATCTGTTTCGCGTTCCTAAAACTCATTTCACGCGCCAAGTGATCTATCCTTGGTGGGCCATTGAACAACTTATTGAGCTGATCTAACCTCTTCAAAGGTAGAAATCAAGCTTTGAGAATATTTTGTGAGCCATAAACGAGAGTTGAGCGAAACACGAGCGCGAGAGTAAACACTAAGGGAGTGCGTGAGGAGATTATTTTCAAAACTAACCTTTTCTTGCAGGACTACCTCAGCATGTCTAACGCAGGAGGAGATAGCCCATCAGCCTTTGATTTTAAGCTCTTTGCCGAATCTCTAAGGGGTGATGTCCGACGAATCATGGACCAAAAACTAGAAATTGTCCATGAGCGGCTTGACAAAGTCGAAGCTACCCAAAGCGGATCACGAGGGAGCCGAAACCGAGGAAATCAGTCCAACATGAGTCGGATAGCTCCAATTATTCCGACGATGAAATTGGACCACACACAAGGAGAACCACCAAGAGCTACAAACCAAGGGGAGAGGCGATCAAAGGAATCAAAATGCAAGTACCACCTTTCGCAGGTAAATCCGATCCAAATGCCTACCTCGAATGGGAAAAGAAAGTTGAACTTCTGTTCAATTGCAACGACTACACGGAGGAGCAGCAAATGAAACTCGTGGTCATGGCATTTTTCGAGTATGCCATCGTCTGGTGGGATCAAATTACCACTAGTCGAAGGCGTAGTGGGGACATTGAGATCACCACTTGGTCCGAATTAAAGATCCTTATGCGCAAGCACTTTGTTCCTAGCCATTATCACCGTGACTTGTACCACAAGTTACAAAACTTAAGGCAAGGGAACCAAAGTGTGGAGGATTACTATAAAGAGATGGAAATCATCATGCTTCGAGCGGACATAGTGGAGGACCGAGAAGCCACTATGGTGAGATTTCTTAGTGGCCTACGGGCGGAGATCGCGGATGAGGTCGAAATGCACCATTCCGTGGAGTTGAAGGATATGCTCGAGAAAGCCTTAAAGGTGGAGCGAAGGCTTAAGAGGAGGGGTCAGCTTAGAACCTTCTCCGCGTCTTCACCATCATATAACCGCACTATAACTCCAAGGAATGAAACCAAGTCGATGGGAGGCTACACCACTCCCACCAAGCCGAAGATCATACCACCCAAAGAGGAGGGAAAAACCATCTCCAAGCTGTCCAACGAGCCTCCTAGGGCAAGGAGCCGCGACACCAGGTGTTGGAGGTGTCAAGGGCTTGGTCACATTGCGAGTCAATGTCCCAACCAAAGGACAATGATTGTGCTACCAAGCGGGGAGGTGATATCCGACGATGAAGAAGAATACAAGGGGATGCCACCCTTAGAAGAGGAGGGCGACATGGAAGCAGTCGTCCAACCACCATTAGAGGAGTCCGTTGGGTTAGGACTCGTTGTAAGGCGCGCCCTAGCCGCGCACATTAAGGAAGAAGAGATCCAAAGGGAGAACATCTTCTACACTCGATGCCATGTAAATGGTAAAGTGTGTAGCTTGTTGATAGACCCTGGGAGCTGCACCAATGTAGCAAGCGCGGTAATGGTCGAGGCATTAGGACTTCCAACTCGCGAGCACCTCCGACCCTATCGTCTGCAATGGCTAAACAATTGTGGGGACATCCGAGTGTCTCAACAGGTACTCGTTTCCTTTAAAATTGGTGCTTATGAGGATGAAGTGCTTTGTGATGTTGTGCCTATGCAGGCTAGCCATATTTTACTTGGTAGACCATGGCAATTTGATAGGAGCACTAGCCATGATGGTCGTACCAACATGTACACTCTCCTTCATAAAGGGAAGAAGATCACACTTGCACCACTCACACCTAAGCAAGTGTATGAGGACCAAATGAAAATTCAGCAAGAATGTGAGAAAGTTGATGAGAGGAAAAAAAGTGAAAAACATGAAAGAAAAGAAAGGAGACGATTCGTGCAAAATGAGAGGGAAAAGGCAACAAATGGGACGGATCATGAGGTAAAACAAGAGGGGAAAATATTGTTAAGTGCAAAAGCCAAAGATGTGAGGAGAGGGCTACTTGGAGGGCCGAACCATGCTCTTGTTCTATACCAAGGAAGTAACGACTTGCACTAACACATTTGACCCTTCCTTGCCTAGTTCTTTTATTAAGCTTTTGCAGGAATATGAGGATGTTTTTCCAGACGACGTGCCAAGTGGATTGCCACCCGTAAGGGGTATTGAGCACCAAATAGACCTCATACCTGGAGCACCCCTGCCTAACCGACCTGCCTATAGAAGCAACCCCGAGGAGACCAAGGAGATCCAAAGGCAAGTGGAGGAACTTCTAGGCAAAGGATTGGCAAGAGAAAGCTTAAGCCCTTGTGCTGTTCCAGTCATTCTTGTGCCAAGAAGGACGAGACTTGGAGGATGTGCACGGACTGTCGAGCCATCAACACCATAACGGTAAAGTATTGCCATCCCATTCCTTGTCTAGATGACATGTTAGATGAATTACATGGGGCAATTATATTCACAAAAATTGATCTGAAATCTGGATATCATCAAATCAGAATTAAAGAGGGGGACGAATGGAAAACTGCATTTAAAACTAAGTACGGGTTATATGAGTGGTTAGTCATGCCATTTGGCCTTACTAACGCACCAAGTATCTTTATGCGCTTAATGAATCATGTATTGCGTGAGTACTTAGGCAAATTTGTAGTAGTATATTTTGATGATATTCTCATTTATAGCACAAGCCTGGAGGACCATTTGCATCATGTCAAACTCGTGTTAGAAGTCCTTCGAAAGGAACGCCTATATGCTAATCTAAAGAAATGTACTTTTTGCAATGACCAATTAGCATTTCTAGGCTTTGTTGTAAGTTCACAGGGGATTAAGGTGGATGAAAGTAAAATCAAGGCCATCCAAGAATGGCCACGACCGACCACCATTGGAGAAGTAAGGAGCTTTCATGGACTTGCGAGCTTCTATCGACGCTTTGTACGCGATTTTAGCTCCATAGCAGCACCTCTGACTTCTATTATTAAAAAGGATGTATCGTTCCATTGGGGTGAAGACCAGGAAAAATCCTTTGACTCTCTAAAACACGCACTCACACACGCACCTGTATTATCTCTTCCTGACTTTTCTCAGACATTTGAGATTGAATGTGATGCGTCAGGAATTGGCATTGGAGCAGTGTTGATTCAGGGAGGACGACCAGTGGCTTACTTTAGTGAGAAACTAAATGGAGCAATGTTGAACTATAGCACCTATGACAAGGAGCTATATGTGACAGCCCCACCTTCCCCTAGGGCGTACCCTAAGGGTTAGCGAACTGCCTGCCCAGCTCTCGCCAGGACTGCTAACGGTCGCATACACGCCATTCTAACCGTTTCGAAAGGTATACCGAAGTAAGGTTAACAATAAGCGCGCAAAACGAAAACGGAACGAACGTGAACAGTACTTGCCACGTCACAATCCGGCCAGATTCCGGCCGGATTGTGACGTGGCAAGTACTGTTCACGTTCGTTCCGTTTTTCCGTTTTCGTTTTGCGCGCTTATTGTTAACCTTACTTCGGTATACCTTTCGAAACGGTTAGAATGGCGTGTATGCGACCGTTAGCAGTCCTGGCGAGAGCTGGGCAGGCAGTTCGCTAACCCTTAGGGTACGCCCTAGGGGAAGGTGGGGCTGTCACAGGTGGTATCAGAGCCTAGGTTAGAAATAACTTGGGCAAGTTAGAAATTTGTTTTAGTACCTTTAAGGATCGTGTTAGGGCACCCTTAAGTATGATTTCCTCGTCTAAGGTTTGAATCTTAACTCGTTCTTGTAGGTTATGGCTGGATCGAGCCCCGAGGGCGGAGGTGTGCCACCGCAGAGACGCTTTCGCGTTGTGGATTACCAGGAGAGACCTGGAGGACCCATTCGTCGTTGGAGTGCCGCTAGTCGGACTCGCCGCTGTACCCGATGCCAGAACTACTCGTATATAGATCGAGTAGTCATAGCCGTTCTTGACGAGCGTAGGAGGCTTAGGCGAGCCACCGCTAGGGACCATACTGAGATGGTTAGGCTGAGGGGTATAATGCGCATGCAAGCGGATCGGATCCGTGAGCTTGAAGGAGACGTGGTTGAGGAGCAAGAGCGAACCGACGCTCTTAGAGGACAGTTACATGTAGCTACCGAACGCCTTACGAGAGTGACTAGGGTAGTTCGGGACCGGTCAGGAGGCATTATAAACGAATGCGAGGCGCTAATCCAAGGGTAATTGGTGCCAATGTCCAAGTAGGGGCGCCTAGTGATAGTACGTCTGATGAGGGGGAGCGCGCCTAGCTCTAGTGATGGGGGAGAGTCTGTGTGCTCCGTGGGGAACTAGGCTAGGGCTCCTTTGAGCCGTGTTTTGATCCCATGTGGGGACTAGTTAGGGGAAAGCTACTCGTTAGCTACTTTTGTTTTTGACCTAGATTTGTATATGTATTTTTGATTGACCCCGATACTTTCATGGGATTGTTTGTATATATTTGACTGACTGCCACTGTACAACTTGTTTAATATGTCTATGTGCTGTTGCGTGAATGTCTTTGTTTGGTGTTTAATTCTTGTTTATTATTTCCTTTTATTTCTTATTTTGATACCGTTTGTGTTTCGGCCTAGATTGTGAACTTAAGACATGGAAGGTACTCGTAGTGGCCGAGGCCGTGGTCGCGGTAGTAGGCAACCTTCAACTGATAGGGGTAATCGGGAACCCACACCTGAGCTTAATCCTGAACCTAGGGTTGACCCGAACGTTCAAGTGGCCGCCGCGATTCAAAGAATGACCGACTTATTGGCCCACGTAGTAGAACATCAAGGCCAGCACCCTGTCCATAACCCTGGGAACCCTGGCGAGCATGTTGAGAGCGAGGATCGAGCCCTCGAAAGGTTCCAAAAGTTCTCCCCTCCGAAATTCTTGGGAGGACCTGATCCGGACGTGGCCGAACGGTGGCTGGAGAAAATGGTAGATATTTTTGCAGCCTTGCACTACTCGGAGGAAAGACAGGTCACTTTTGCTGTCTTTCAATTGGAAGGAGCTGCCCGTTCCTGGTGGAACGTTATACGAACAAATGGGAAAGAGAGCAATGCGCGGACATGGGCAAACTTTATGAGAGAGTTCAACGCGAAATACTTCCCGCCTTTGGTCCAGGAGAAGAAGGAGGATGAGTTCCTCAGGTTGCGCCAAGGCACGCAATCGGTGGCCGAGTATGAGAGCCAGTTTACTCGACTATCGAAGTTCGCCCCTGAACTTATAGTGACGGAGCAAAGGAGAATTCGGCGATTCACTCAGGGGCTGAACGTAGAAATTCAGAAGGATCTGGCGGTTGCCCAGATCACCACCTTTAGTGAAGCGGTGGAAAAGGCACTAAGGGTAGAGAAATGCTAGGCTTCAAGTCAAAACTTCCAGGTGAGGAAACGGGGATTCCCTGGAAGTAGTTCTAGTCAGGGTGAACGGAGTAACCCTCCTAAGTTCTGGACGAGGGTCCGGTGGAGGAAGGTTTACGGGGACGTCGAGAGGGACTCCGTCGAGGGGTGGTTCGTTCGGACGAGGCCAGCAAAGGAGTGCCTCACAAGGGAGTTCAGCTTCCGTTTCCCGAGGATCTTGTGGATTTTGCGGGAAACCAAACCATACGGAGGACAACTGTTGGAGAAAGGAGAGGAAATGTCTGCGCTGTGGAAGTGCGGAGCATCAGATAGCCACTTGTCCTGTACTACCCCCGTGAACCGAGAGCGACCCCACAGTCTTCGAGAGCCAGCTCCGGCCAATCTAAAGTAGAAGGGTCGAAACCGAAAGTTGCCCGCTCGAGTGTACTCTCTGAGCAACACCAACTCCCTGACCCATCTGGAGTCGTAGAAGGTACCATCCCTGTTTTCCATCGTCTAGCTAAGATTTTGATTGACCCCGGTGCTACCCATTCATTTGTTAACCCCGATTTTATGTGCGGCATTGATATAAAACCTGTTAGTTTACCCTATGACTTGGAAGTTAGTACTCCTACGGGGAACCAACGGTTGGATTACTAGCACGATATACGTAAATTGTGAGATTTGGGTAGGAGAGAGAAAATTACTGGGAAACTTGGTAAGTTTAGCTATTAAGGGGTACGATGTCATACTAGGTATGGACTGGTTAGCTAAGTACGATGCCCAACTTGATTGTAAGAGAAGATAGTGGAATTTCGTATACCTGGGGAAGCTACTTTGAGGCTAGATGTGAGGGGTAGTCTTGCCTCATCTGCATTGATTTCGGGCATTAAAGCTAGGAAATTGCTGAGTAGAGAAGCGCAAGGGTTTCTAGCTTTTCTTATAAACACTCCGGTTGATAAGTTGAAGTAGTGGATGTACCTATTGTGAGTGGAATACCCAGATGTGTTCCCAGACGAACTAGTAACCCTACCTCCGGAAAGAGAGATAGAGTTTAAGATCGACTTGATACCAGGAACGTCACCTATCTCTAAAACCCCCCTATCGAATGGCACCTGCCGAGCTTAAGGAATTGAAATTGCAGTTGCAGGATTTGTTAGAGCGAGGGTTTATCCGAGAGAGTGGGTCCCCATGGGGAGCCCCTGTGCTGTTTGTGAAGAAAAAGGATGGGACATTGAGGTTGTGTATAGATTATCGGGGATTGAACAATATAACCATTAAGAACAAATACCCACTGCCCCATATTGATGAGTTATTTGACCAGCTACAGGGAGCGGTAGTCTTTTCAAAGTTAGACCTCCGTCAGGGATACTACCAGTTGTTGATTAGGAGGGAGGATGTACCCAAAACTGCCTTCAATTCTCGGTATGGGCATTTCGAATTTGCCGTTATGCCCTTCGGTTTGACCAATGCCCCTGCTGCCTTTATGGACCTGATGCATAGAGTTTTCAAACCCTTCTTGGACCGATTTGTCGTCGTTTTTATTGATGACATTTTGGTCTACTCTAAATCCCGAGAGGAGCATGAGCAACACTTGAAGTTAGTCCTACAAACCCTAAGAGATCACCAGTTGTATGCCAAATTTAGTAAGTGTGACTTTTGGCTGG
Organism: Coffea humblotiana; assembly: GCA_023065735.1. NCBI lineage: Eukaryota > Viridiplantae > Streptophyta > Magnoliopsida > Gentianales > Rubiaceae > Coffea > Coffea humblotiana. The sequence continues at coordinate 4,631 of JACYVW010000379.1, read as the reverse complement.
AGAAAATCTCGTTTCTAGGGCATGTGATTTCGAAGGAGGGCATTACCGTAGACCCGGCGAAAGTAGAGGCGGTAACTGAGTGGAAACGACCCGAAACTCCTATTGAAGTTCGTAGTTTTCTAGGGTTAGCTGGATATTATCGGAGGTTCATTAAAGATTTTTCGAAACTTGCTAGCCCTTTAACCAATCTGACGAAAAAGAATGGGCGTTTTCTATGGGATGCTAAGTGTGAGGGTAGTTTCCAGGAGTTGAAACGAAAGTTAACCGTAGCCCCTATTCTAGCCCTACCTAATGGAAAAGATAGTTTTTCTGTGTATACTGATGCTTCCGGGGAAGGCTTAGGGTGTGTATTGATGCAGAATAAGAATGTGATTTCCTTTGCCTCTAGAAAACTGAAACCTCATGAGCAAAATTACCCGACCCATGATCTAGAATTGGCCGCAGTTGTCTTTGCCCTGAAAAAGTGGAGACACTACCTGTACGGGGTGACCTTTGAGGTTTATTCTGACCACAAAAGCCTTAAGTACCTATTTTCCCAAAAAGAGTTGAACATGAGGCAAAGACGATGGATGGAACTCTTAGAAGATTACGACTGTACAATTAACTACCATCCGGGAAAGGCGAATGTAGTAACTGATGCCTTAAGTCGAAAGGCTCAAATAGCTGGGTTGAGGGTCAGAGAGTGGGAGATGTTAGAAGCAGTGAGTGAGTGGAACCCTAGATTAGAGCATCAAAGGGTAATTTTAGGAAATATCCGAATAACCTCTGCTATTCTGGAGCGAGTCAAAGAGGCCCAAAAGGAGGATCCGACGGTCCGAAAGTGGAGAGACAAGGTGGAGAAGGGAGAATTACCTGACTTTAATTCGAGCTCTGAGGGAGTATTGAAATATCGGAATCGAATAGTGGTGCCGGAGGACGAAATCTTGAAAAGGGAGATTTTAGAGGAAGCCCATCGATCGAAATATACGATTCATCCGGGTAGTAATAAGATGTATCAGGAGTTGCGGAAATTGTATTGGTGGAATAAAATGAAGAGGGAAATAGCCCAATACGTGCAAACCTGCCTCGTCTGCCAACAAGTAAAAGCGGAGCACCAAAAGCCCTCTGGTTTTGTTGCAACCCTTAGAAATACCTGAATGGAAGTGGGAAAACATCACGATGGATTTCGTTTCTGGTTTGCCAAGAACCCAAAAAGGACATGATGCCGTATGGGTGATCGTGGATAGACTCACTAAATCGGCCCATTTCTTGCCCATAAACATGAAATACACTCTGGAGAAATTGGCTCAACTGTATATGAGTGAAATTGTGAGACTGCACGGGATTCCTGTGAGTATAGTCTCGGATAGGAATCCACGTTTCGTGTCTAGGTTTTGGCAGAAATTTCAGGAGACCTTGGGGACCAAACTCAACCTAAGTACCACTTACCATCCCCAAACCGATGGACAATCTGAGCGAACCATTCAGACCCTTGAAGACATGTTACGAACCTGTATTTTGGATTTCGGGGGTAATTGGGGTCAACACATGACGTTAGTAGAGTTTGCCTACAACAATAGTTACCACTCTTCAATCCAAATGGCACCATACGAAGCTCTTTATGGCCGTAAGTGCCGTTCACCAGTTTATTGGGATGAAGTAGGAGAAAGGAAAGTTTTAGATCCAACAATCATTCCATGGATGGAGGATGCACGAGAAAAGGTTAAACTGATACGCCAAAGACTCCAAACTGCTCAAAGCCGACAAAAGAGCTACGCAGACAACCGAAGGAAAGACTTGGAGTTTGAAGTTGGAGACCGTGTGTTTCTTAAGGTCATGCCATTGCGAAATATCACAACGGGTAGAGGGAAGAAACTTCAACCTAGATTTGTAGGACCCTTTAAAGTCCTCCAAAGAATTGGAAAAGTGGCGTACCGTCTCGAGTTACCTCCAAACTTAGCCAGGATCCACGACGTTTTCCATGTTTCAATGCTCAAAAAGTATCATCCTGATCCAACCCACATCTTACGACCAGAAGAGATTGAGGTAGATGAAGCCCTAACCTATGAGGAGAAACCAGTACAAATACTCGATCGAAAGGTGAAGGAGCTGAGGAATAAAAGCATTCCCTTGGTGAAGATTTTATGGAGAAATCACGGTATAGAAGAGGCAACCTGGGAAGTGGAGGAAGAAATACAAAAGAAATATCCTGAGCTGTTTGGTATCCCAGGTGAGAAATTTCGAGGACGAAATTCTTTAAGGGAGAGAGAGTGTGAGAACCCGTAAATTTTCTTTATTTCTAGGCTTTAATTTATTTATTTGCACCCGTTTTCCACATTTTCTTTATTTTATAACTTTTCTAGACATTTTTATGAGTAAATAAGGTTTTAAAAATATTTTTCTAGTATAAGTCAATTTACGAGATTTTTGGAGTAAATAGTGGAAGTGGGACCCGCTAGTGCGTTAAGTGAGAGAAATTCGGCCAATTAGGTTAAGTTTTGCGTAAAGGGATTTAATTACTAAGTGTTAGTAGGTGATTAGAGGTTACCTGGATAGATTAACCCTAGTGAGTAAAAGGATAGGAATGAAACTTAAAAGGTGCCACGTGTCGTGACTTCATTGGATGAAGACTTGCCTAACTTTTATCACCTTTACCAAAAGCTAATTTTGACCCAAATCACTTTCACTTTGCTCCCCTTTGGCCGACTTTCTTGGAGAGAAAGAAGAGAGAAAGCTTCAACCTTGTGTCTTCCATTTCTTGCTCAATCTTGAAATCCAACCATTTGATTCTCAAATTACTCCATAAAATCCACTTGCTAAGGAGGTTAGAGGTGATTGGTGGAGCTATTTTGGTGATTAAACACTTAAGCTACAAACTTTCTTGAGAGTTGAGGTATTTTGCTTGGAAACTTCACTTTTGTTCCTATTAATGCTAAATTAGTGGCCTATGGTGGCTTAATAGCTTGATTTATGAATGATTTGATGGTTTATTTGGAAGTTGAGTAAAATTCTGATTTTTGGAGAATTTTTCTGTTTTATATCATAAATGTTAGTTAGCCTTGGAGTGATGGTCTAATATTGAGCCAATTGGAGCTCTTGTATATGAATTGCGGTTAATTGCGGAAAATTTCAGCTTTGGACAAAAATTTCAGTTTTAGGGTTTTGAAATTGGGGCTTTTCTATAGTTGGTTATTACTCTTGCAATTGGTTGTGAATGAGGGGCATTGTGGCCCTAATGGAAGTCATTGATTGGTTTGTGCTTGAATTATAGCAATTGTGATTGGATTGGATGGAAATTAATGTTTAATTGTAGGATGGAAAAGCTGAAATTTAAGGGAAATGCTGTCCGAGTGTCGAGAAAATTCGGGTTTCGTGCGTTTAAGTTGTGATTGAGTAAAAATGTGAGGTTTTGGGGTTGTTTACACCTTTGGCCTTAAAATCAAAGTATTTTCCATTTTTGAGCTATTTTTACATTTTGCTTTAGTAGTTCGCTTAAGAGGCATTCGACTCGTGTTCGAGTCTTAACTGTAGTTTCTTGTTTCTTGTAGGTCGAGCCGGTGATTCCGGACACCCGTTGGGCGAAAACTTGTGATTTACTTACTTCAGTGGTGAGTGTACTATGCATGAGTTGTGTTTAATTGGTTGTGTACTTGAATCCTTGATTTGGATAACTGTGGTTTCTGTGCTCGAGGCGAGAGTGTACTTTATCGCTTTCGTTCTCTTATGTGTACAACTGATTTCTGAATATTTGTGAATTTGACTGAATATGTGGGAATTGGATTTGTGCCTGGCTTCATGTCGTATGGGGCATGAGCCCTACGACTTTACTGTGATAACTGAGCTCAAGCCTCAATGGCCGTTCATCGAGTCGAGCCGGTAAGGGCCGGTCGATTAAATAACGAGCCATGAGGTTACTGTGTGTCGAGTGGAGCGTTAGCTCCTCGACTTTGTGGTATACTCGAGTATTACCCCCTGATTTCTGTGAGGTGTTCGGGCCCGGTAGGGGAATGTACGGTGGAAGGTACTGGGTGTAAAGTGGTGATCTACGGTCGTACTTGTCCGTTGAGCGTTGACGGAGGGTCAACGGCATGTGATCAAAGTTGCAAGAGGAAATTGGCTCCCGAGAGCCACCCGTATCCTTTCACTTTTGAAATGGGTTTGGTGTTTCCCATATGTGTGTTAGTTGTGTATATCTGAGCATGGCTACCTTTGTGCGCTTTGAATGCATGATTTTAGTACCTCATTGGGCGAAAGCTCACACTCGTTCCTTTTGTTTTTCCTTACAGGGATGTTTTTGGGAAATCAAAATTTTGTGAAGCGAGTAGAGCTAGTTAGACATTCTTTTGTACTTTTGTATAGCTCCTCGACTTTAGAAACCCTAATGTGGGACTTGGACATTTGTTTTGGATTGGAAAACCCTAGAGTGGGTTATGTGTACATATTTTCTCATGTATATATGATGTACTTTCTTGGAAATGTACTTGTTTATGCTGATTTAAAGTTTAGTCGTGTTTGGGACGCGTTCGGACGAGTTCGGACGTCAAACACGGGAAAAGAAAAATTTTGGCCGGACACTGTTCATCAGAATCCGGCCAGGTATCCGGCCAGATCTTGGCCGGATATGCGGCCGGATTTGGGGTGACTTTTGAAAA
>JACYVW010000378.1:0-22021 GCA_023065735.1 Coffea humblotiana | reverse complement strand
GAGCTAGTTACAACTTCCAGGTTATATCCTACCTTTCCTTGTTTTGTTTGAGTAATATTTTGTCGTGTCGTTTCTGTCTTGTTGTCCAAACGAAAAACACAAAAAAAAACTGATTTGTTGTGTCGCTAGTTTCCTTGTTCCGTTGCTGTCCGTTGTTGTTGCTTATTGTTGCCAAATTCAAGTTGTCGTTTCTATCCAGTTTTGCTGTTCTTGTTGTCGTGTCCATTGAGTCTTCAAAGTGTCAAGTCAACCAAAAAAAAAACAACAAAACAAAACAGAAATTCTGGTCGCTAGTATTGATAAAGCAATTCGGATTTCTTGAACAAGAGGGTTGGGAAATTCTGTTTCTTGCACTACTATAAGGCTGACTTACCTTGTTCTTGAGAGTCTTGCGTCAATTCTTGAATTGCCAAAAGGTTTTTGGACAAAATTTGGAAAACCGTGAGCAGTTCTTGATTTTCTTGAAATCGCTTGTTCTAATTCTTGAATCTTGAAAGCCGCGGTTGTTCTTGTTCAAAGTAACAACTGAAATCTGTCTTGGGTTGTGGCCGATTTTGGAGAAAAGAAAAACAAAAGGAAGACAATCTGGTTTGAGTTAACAAAAAAAAAAAAAAGGAAGAAGAAAACGCAAGAAAGAAAGAAGAAACCAGGTTCGGATCTTCTAAGGAAACCTCTTGGAACTTGGAGTCCAAGTTGACTTGGGTTTGTGCACAAATCCTAGTTACTTGGAATACCGAATCTGATTGGAACCCTTGTGCCAAAGTAGGAAACTCCTGCATCCAGCCGCCACACCTACACAAAGTCCAATAAGTCCTCGTCTTACACCTTCCCAAGAAAATAGCCGAGTGCAAGATTGGGTAAGTCCTTCTAGGATCCACAAACTTCCGCCATTTTGTCTCTTGCTTTAATAGAGTCGGTTGAGTCACTTGTTAAGTTTTTGCTTGTCCATTTTTCATAGCTGATCAGTCCACTACTTGTCTCATTATTAAATTCCAAATCCGTCCGCAAATACTTGTCTTAGTTGAGTTTCCAAAATCTGTTTCGCGTCCCTAAAACTCAATTCACGCGCCAAGTGATCTATTCTTGGTGGGCCATTGAACAACTTATTGAGCTGATCTAACCTCTTCAAAGGTAAAAATCAAGCTTTGAGAATATTCTGTGAGCCATAAACGAGAGTTGAGCGAAACACGAGCTTGAGAGTAAACACTAAGGGAGCGCGTGAGGAGATTATTTTCAAAACTAACCTTTCCTTGCAGGATTACCTCAGCATGTCTAACGCAGGAGGAGATAGTCCCTCAGCCTTTGATTTTAAGCTCTTTCCCGAATCTCTAAGGGGTGATGTCCGACGAATCATGGACCAAAAACTAGAAATTGTCCATGAGCGGCTTGACAAAGTCGAAGCTACCCAAAGCGGATCACGAGGGAGCCGAAACCGAGGGATTCTAAGGGGGTTTAGGGTTCCGCTCTTTCAAACCTTGGAGTCGCTTGTCTAGATCCTGTGTTGTTGGAATACGAGTTCGCCAAGCACGGTTGGGTTTGTATCATCAATGATGAGGAACCGCCAAGGACTCAAGTCGTCGCTTCACAAGGCTCGAGTAAGGATGACCTACGTGCGCCATCAATAAACCTTGGACCAATGACTCGAGCAAGGGCAAGAAAGATGCGTGAGAACCTCCAAACATTTCTCCAAATAATTCATGCACGCATTGGAAGGATTCAAGATGCTAATCACACAATGGTGAGCTTACTCCGCGTCCATGAGGAGGCCGAGGAAGACTAGAGGAAGCGGGCTGCATGTGAGCTTCATTATCAAGTTAAGAGACTAGTATAGGCTCCATAATAAAGATGGGCAGCCCATAGAGCCTTGGCCGACCAGCCCATGTGCGGGCTTCATTGTTAGTTTCCTTAGTAAGTTAGGTTAGGGTTAGTTGGAGTTAGTTTTCCATTGATAGTAGGATTTCAGCTGACAAAGCCTATAAATACAAAGGCTTGGCCGAGACTTTCAATAATCATTAATCAAATTTCAGTTTTAAGAGTATTCTCTTAGCTTCGGATAACTTTGAATATCTTAGATTTATTCTAAGTGTTCTTCTTGGCTTATCAAGCAAGAATCACACTTGCTCGTGGCGCCGTTCTACCATTAACCATAAGTTCCTTTAATCTTTTCTTGAAGGTTAAGACTCGATCTTAGTTCTCATCCAAGGGATTCTAAGGGGGTTTAGGGTTCCGCTCTTTCAAACCTTGGAGTCGCTTGTCGTGATCCTGTGTTGTTGGAATACGAGTTCGCCAAGCACGGTTGGGTTCGTATCATCTGGTATCAGAGCTAGTTGACAACTTCCAGGTTATATCCTACCTTTTCTTGTTTTGTTTGAGTAATATTTTGTCGTGTCGTTTCTGTCTTGTTGTCCAAACGAAAAACACAAAAAAAACTGATTTGTTGTGTCGCTAGTTTCCTTGTTCCGTTGCTGTCCGTTGTTGTTGCTTATTGTTGCCAAATTCAAGTTGTCGTTTCTATCCAGTTTTGCTGTTCTTGTTGTCGTGTCCATTGAGTCTTCAAAGTGTCAAGTCAACCAAAAAAAAAACAACAAAACAAAACAGAAATTCTGGTCGCTAGTATTGATAAAGCAATTCGGATTTCTTGAACAAGAGGGTTGGGAAATTCTGTTTCTTGCACTACTATAAGGCTGACTTACCTTGTTCTTGAGAGTCTTGCGTCAATTCTTGAATTGCCAAAAGGTTTTTGGACAAAATTTGGAAAACCGTGAGCAGTTCTTGATTTTCTTGAAATCGCTTGTTCTAATTCTTGAATCTTGAAAGCCGCGGTTGTTCTTGTTCAAAGTAACAACTGAAATCTGTCTTGGGTTGTGGCCGATTTTGGAGAAAAGAAAAACAAAAGGAAGACAATCTGGTTTGAGTTACAAAAAAAAAAAAAAAGGAAGAAGAAAACGCAAGAAAGAAAGAAGAAACCAGGTTCGGATCTTCTAAGGAAACCTCTTGGAACTTGGAGTCCAAGTTGACTTGGGTTTGTACACAAATCCTAGTTTACTTGGAATACCGAATCTGATTGGAACCTTGTGCAAAGTAGGAAACTCCTGCATCCAGCCGCCACACCTACACAAAAGTCCAATAAGTCCTCGTCTTACACCTTCCCAAGAAAATAGCCGAGTGCAAGATTGGGTAAGTCCTTCTAGGATCCACAAACTTCCGCCATTTTGTCTCTTGCTTTAATAGAGTCGGTTGAGTCACTTGTTAAGTTTTTGCTTGTCCATTTTTCATAGCTGATCAGTCCACTACTTGTCTCATTATTAAATTCCAAATCTGTCCGCAAATACTTGTCTTAGTTGAGTTTCCAAAATCTGTTTCGCGTCCCTAAAACTCAATTCACGCGCCAAGTGATCTATTCTTGGTGGGCCATTGAACAACTTATTGAGCTGATCTAACCTCTTCAAAGGTAAAAATCAAGCTTTGAGAATATTTTGTGAGCCATAAACGAGAGTTGAGCGAAACACGAGCTTGAGAGTAAACACTAAGGGAGCGCGTGAGGAGATTATTTTCAAAACTAACCTTTCCTTGCAGGATTACCTCAGCATGTCTAACGCAGGAGGAGATAGTCCCTCAGCCTTTGATTTTAAGCTCTTTCCCGAATCTCTAAGGGGTGATGTCCGACGAATCATGGACCAAAAACTAGAAATTGTCCATGAGCGGCTTGACAAAGTCGAAGCTACCCAAAGCGGATCACGAGGGAGCCGAAACCGAGGGATTCTAAGGGGGTTTAGGGTTCCGCTCTTTCAAACCTTGGAGTCGCTTGTCTAGATCCTGTGTTGTTGGAATACGAGTTCGCCAAGCACGGTTGGGTTTGTATCATCAATGATGAGGAACCGCCAAGGACTCAAGTCGTCGCTTCACAAGGCTCGAGTAAGGATGACCTACGTGCGCCATCAATAAACCTTGGACCAATGACTCGAGCAAGGGCAAGAAAGATGCGTGAGAACCTCCAAACATTTCTCCAAATAATTCATGCACGCATTGGAAGGATTCAAGATGCTAATCACACAATGGTGAGCTTACTCCGCGTCCATGAGGAGGCCGAGGAAGACTAGAGGAAGCGGGCTGCATGTGAGCTTCATTATCAAGTTAAGAGACTAGTATAGGCTCCATAATAAAGATGGGCAGCCCATAGAGCCTTGGCCGACCAGCCCATGTGCGGGCTTCATTGTTAGTTTCCTTAGTAAGTTAGGTTAGGGTTAGTTGGAGTTAGTTTTCCATTGATAGTAGGATTTCAGCTGACAAAGCCTATAAATACAAAGGCTTGGCCGAGACTTTCAATAATCATTAATCAAATTTCAGTTTTAAGAGTATTCTCTTAGCTTCGGATAACTTTGAATATCTTAGATTTATTCTAAGTGTTCTTCTTGGCTTATCAAGCAAGAATCACACTTGCTCGTGGCGCCGTTCTACCATTAACCATAAGTTCCTTTAATCTTTTCTTGAAGGTTAAGACTCGATCTTAGTTCTCATCCAAGGGATTCTAAGGGGGTTTAGGGTTCCGCTCTTTCAAACCTTGGAGTCGCTTGTCGTGATCCTGTGTTGTTGGAATACGAGTTCGCCAAGCACGGTTGGGTTCGTATCATCTGGTATCAGAGCTAGTTGACAACTTCCAGGTTATATCCTACCTTTTCTTGTTTTGTTTGAGTAATATTTTGTCGTGTCGTTTCTGTCTTGTTGTCCAAACGAAAAACACAAAAAAAAACTGATTTGTTGTGTCGCTAGTTTCCTTGTTCCGTTGCTGTCCGTTGTTGTTGCTTATTGTTGCCAAATTCAAGTTGTCGTTTCTATCCAGTTTTGCTGTTCTTGTTGTCGTGTCCATTGAGTCTTCAAAGTGTCAAGTCAACCAAAAAAAAAACAACAAAACAAAACAGAAATTCTGGTCGCTAGTATTGATAAAGCAATTCGGATTTCTTGAACAAGAGGGTTGGGAAATTCTGTTTCTTGCACTACTATAAGGCTGACTTACCTTGTTCTTGAGAGTCTTGCGTCAATTCTTGAATTGCCAAAAGGTTTTTGGACAAAATTTGGAAAACCGTGAGCAGTTCTTGATTTTCTTGAAATCGCTTGTTCTAATTCTTGAATCTTGAAAGCCGCGGTTGTTCTTGTTCAAAGTAACAACTGAAATCTGTCTTGGGTTGTGGCCGATTTTGGAGAAAAGAAAAACAAAAGGAAGACAATCTGGTTTGAGTTACAAAAAAAAAAAAAAAAGGAAGAAGAAAACGCAAGAAAGAAAGAAGAAACCAGGTTCGGATCTTCTAAGGAAACCTCTTGGAACTTGGAGTCCAAGTTGACTTGGGTTTGTACACAAATCCTAGTTTACTTGGAATACCGAATCTGATTGGAACCTTGTGCAAAGTAGGAAACTCCTGCATCCAGCCGCCACACCTACACAAAAGTCCAATAAGTCCTCGTCTTACACCTTCCCAAGAAAATAGCCGAGTGCAAGATTGGGTAAGTCCTTCTAGGATCCACAAACTTCCGCCATTTTGTCTCTTGCTTTAATAGAGTCGGTTGAGTCACTTGTTAAGTTTTTGCTTGTCCATTTTTCATAGCTGATCAGTCCACTACTTGTCTCATTATTAAATTCCAAATCTGTCCGCAAATACTTGTCTTAGTTGAGTTTCCAAAATCTGTTTCGCGTCCCTAAAACTCAATTCACGCGCCAAGTGATCTATTCTTGGTGGGCCATTGAACAACTTATTGAGCTGATCTAACCTCTTCAAAGGTAAAAATCAAGCTTTGAGAATATTTTGTGAGCCATAAACGAGAGTTGAGCGAAACACGAGCTTGAGAGTAAACACTAAGGGAGCGCGTGAGGAGATTATTTTCAAAACTAACCTTTCCTTGCAGGATTACCTCAGCATGTCTAACGCAGGAGGAGATAGTCCCTCAGCCTTTGATTTTAAGCTCTTTCCCGAATCTCTAAGGGGTGATGTCCGACGAATCATGGACCAAAAACTAGAAATTGTCCATGAGCGGCTTGACAAAGTCGAAGCTACCCAAAGCGGATCACGAGGGAGCCGAAACCGAGGGATTCTAAGGGGGTTTAGGGTTCCGCTCTTTCAAACCTTGGAGTCGCTTGTCTAGATCCTGTGTTGTTGGAATACGAGTTCGCCAAGCACGGTTGGGTTTGTATCATCAATGATGAGGAACCGCCAAGGACTCAAGTCGTCGCTTCACAAGGCTCGAGTAAGGATGACCTACGTGCGCCATCAATAAACCTTGGACCAATGACTCGAGCAAGGGCAAGAAAGATGCGTGAGAACCTCCAAACATTTCTCCAAATAATTCATGCACGCATTGGAAGGATTCAAGATGCTAATCACACAATGGTGAGCTTACTCCGCGTCCATGAGGAGGCCGAGGAAGACTAGAGGAAGCGGGCTGCATGTGAGCTTCATTATCAAGTTAAGAGACTAGTATAGGCTCCATAATAAAGATGGGCAGCCCATAGAGCCTTGGCCGACCAGCCCATGTGCGGGCTTCATTGTTAGTTTCCTTAGTAAGTTAGGTTAGGGTTAGTTGGAGTTAGTTTTCCATTGATAGTAGGATTTCAGCTGACAAAGCCTATAAATACAAAGGCTTGGCCGAGACTTTCAATAATCATTAATCAAATTTCAGTTTTAAGAGTATTCTCTTAGCTTCGGATAACTTTGAATATCTTAGATTTATTCTAAGTGTTCTTCTTGGCTTATCAAGCAAGAATCACACTTGCTCGTGGCGCCGTTCTACCATTAACCATAAGTTCCTTTAATCTTTTCTTGAAGGTTAAGACTCGATCTTAGTTCTCATCCAAGGGATTCTAAGGGGGTTTAGGGTTCCGCTCTTTCAAACCTTGGAGTCGCTTGTCGTGATCCTGTGTTGTTGGAATACGAGTTCGCCAAGCACGGTTGGGTTCGTATCATCTGGTATCAGAGCTAGTTGACAACTTCCAGGTTATATCCTACCTTTTCTTGTTTTGTTTGAGTAATATTTTGTCGTGTCGTTTCTGTCTTGTTGTCCAAACGAAAAACACAAAAAAAAACTGATTTGTTGTGTCGCTAGTTTCCTTGTTCCGTTGCTGTCCGTTGTTGTTGCTTATTGTTGCCAAATTCAAGTTGTCGTTTCTATCCAGTTTTGCTGTTCTTGTTGTCGTGTCCATTGAGTCTTCAAAGTGTCAAGTCAACCAAAAAAAAAACAACAAAACAAAACAGAAATTCTGGTCGCTAGTATTGATAAAGCAATTCGGATTTCTTGAACAAGAGGGTTGGGAAATTCTGTTTCTTGCACTACTATAAGGCTGACTTACCTTGTTCTTGAGAGTCTTGCGTCAATTCTTGAATTGCCAAAAGGTTTTTGGACAAAATTTGGAAAACCGTGAGCAGTTCTTGATTTTCTTGAAATCGCTTGTTCTAATTCTTGAATCTTGAAAGCCGCGGTTGTTCTTGTTCAAAGTAACAACTGAAATCTGTCTTGGGTTGTGGCCGATTTTGGAGAAAAGAAAAACAAAAGGAAGACAATCTGGTTTGAGTTACAAAAAAAAAAAAAAAAGGAAGAAGAAAACGCAAGAAAGAAAGAAGAAACCAGGTTCGGATCTTCTAAGGAAACCTCTTGGAACTTGGAGTCCAAGTTGACTTGGGTTTGTACACAAATCCTAGTTTACTTGGAATACCGAATCTGATTGGAACCTTGTGCAAAGTAGGAAACTCCTGCATCCAGCCGCCACACCTACACAAAAGTCCAATAAGTCCTCGTCTTACACCTTCCCAAGAAAATAGCCGAGTGCAAGATTGGGTAAGTCCTTCTAGGATCCACAAACTTCCGCCATTTTGTCTCTTGCTTTAATAGAGTCGGTTGAGTCACTTGTTAAGTTTTTGCTTGTCCATTTTTCATAGCTGATCAGTCCACTACTTGTCTCATTATTAAATTCCAAATCCGTCCGCAAATACTTGTCTTAGTTGAGTTTCCAAAATCTGTTTCGCGTCCCTAAAACTCAATTCACGCGCCAAGTGATCTATTCTTGGTGGGCCATTGAACAACTTATTGAGCTGATCTAACCTCTTCAAAGGTAAAAATCAAGCTTTGAGAATATTTTGTGAGCCATAAACGAGAGTTGAGCGAAACACGAGCTTGAGAGTAAACACTAAGGGAGCGCGTGAGGAGATTATTTTCAAAACTAACCTTTCCTTGCAGGATTACCTCAGCATGTCTAACGCAGGAGGAGATAGTCCCTCAGCCTTTGATTTTAAGCTCTTTCCCGAATCTCTAAGGGGTGATGTCCGACGAATCATGGACCAAAAACTAGAAATTGTCCATGAGCGGCTTGACAAAGTCGAAGCTACCCAAAGCGGATCACGAGGGAGCCGAAACCGAGGGATTCTAAGGGGGTTTAGGGTTCCGCTCTTTCAAACCTTGGAGTCGCTTGTCTAGATCCTGTGTTGTTGGAATACGAGTTCGCCAAGCACGGTTGGGTTTGTATCATCAATGATGAGGAACCGCCAAGGACTCAAGTCGTCGCTTCACAAGGCTCGAGTAAGGATGACCTACGTGCGCCATCAATAAACCTTGGACCAATGACTCGAGCAAGGGCAAGAAAGATGCGTGAGAACCTCCAAACATTTCTCCAAATAATTCATGCACGCATTGGAAGGATTCAAGATGCTAATCACACAATGGTGAGCTTACTCCGCGTCCATGAGGAGGCCGAGGAAGACTAGAGGAAGCGGGCTGCATGTGAGCTTCATTATCAAGTTAAGAGACTAGTATAGGCTCCATAATAAAGATGGGCAGCCCATAGAGCCTTGGCCGACCAGCCCATGTGCGGGCTTCATTGTTAGTTTCCTTAGTAAGTTAGGTTAGGGTTAGTTGGAGTTAGTTTTCCATTGATAGTAGGATTTCAGCTGACAAAGCCTATAAATACAAAGGCTTGGCCGAGACTTTCAATAATCATTAATCAAATTTCAGTTTTAAGAGTATTCTCTTAGCTTCGGATAACTTTGAATATCTTAGATTTATTCTAAGTGTTCTTCTTGGCTTATCAAGCAAGAATCACACTTGCTCGTGGCGCCGTTCTACCATTAACCATAAGTTCCTTTAATCTTTTCTTGAAGGTTAAGACTCGATCTTAGTTCTCATCCAAGGGATTCTAAGGGGGTTTAGGGTTCCGCTCTTTCAAACCTTGGAGTCGCTTGTCGTGATCCTGTGTTGTTGGAATACGAGTTCGCCAAGCACGGTTGGGTTCGTATCATCTGGTATCAGAGCTAGTTGACAACTTCCAGGTTATATCCTACCTTTTCTTGTTTTGTTTGAGTAATATTTTGTCGTGTCGTTTCTGTCTTGTTGTCCAAACGAAAAACACAAAAAAAAACTGATTTGTTGTGTCGCTAGTTTCCTTGTTCCGTTGCTGTCCGTTGTTGTTGCTTATTGTTGCCAAATTCAAGTTGTCGTTTCTATCCAGTTTTGCTGTTCTTGTTGTCGTGTCCATTGAGTCTTCAAAGTGTCAAGTCAACCAAAAAAAAAACAACAAAACAAAACAGAAATTCTGGTCGCTAGTATTGATAAAGCAATTCGGATTTCTTGAACAAGAGGGTTGGGAAATTCTGTTTCTTGCACTACTATAAGGCTGACTTACCTTGTTCTTGAGAGTCTTGCGTCAATTCTTGAATTGCCAAAAGGTTTTTGGACAAAATTTGGAAAACCGTGAGCAGTTCTTGATTTTCTTGAAATCGCTTGTTCTAATTCTTGAATCTTGAAAGCCGCGGTTGTTCTTGTTCAAAGTAACAACTGAAATCTGTCTTGGGTTGTGGCCGATTTTGGAGAAAAGAAAAACAAAAGGAAGACAATCTGGTTTGAGTTACAAAAAAAAAAAAAAAGGAAGAAGAAAACGCAAGAAAGAAAGAAGAAACCAGGTTCGGATCTTCTAAGGAAACCTCTTGGAACTTGGAGTCCAAGTTGACTTGGGTTTGTACACAAATCCTAGTTTACTTGGAATACCGAATCTGATTGGAACCTTGTGCAAAGTAGGAAACTCCTGCATCCAGCCGCCACACCTACACAAAAGTCCAATAAGTCCTCGTCTTACACCTTCCCAAGAAAATAGCCGAGTGCAAGATTGGGTAAGTCCTTCTAGGATCCACAAACTTCCGCCATTTTGTCTCTTGCTTTAATAGAGTCGGTTGAGTCACTTGTTAAGTTTTTGCTTGTCCATTTTTCATAGCTGATCAGTCCACTACTTGTCTCATTATTAAATTCCAAATCCGTCCGCAAATACTTGTCTTAGTTGAGTTTCCAAAATCTGTTTCGCGTCCCTAAAACTCAATTCACGCGCCAAGTGATCTATTCTTGGTGGGCCATTGAACAACTTATTGAGCTGATCTAACCTCTTCAAAGGTAAAAATCAAGCTTTGAGAATATTTTGTGAGCCATAAACGAGAGTTGAGCGAAACACGAGCTTGAGAGTAAACACTAAGGGAGCGCGTGAGGAGATTATTTTCAAAACTAACCTTTCCTTGCAGGATTACCTCAGCATGTCTAACGCAGGAGGAGATAGTCCCTCAGCCTTTGATTTTAAGCTCTTTCCCGAATCTCTAAGGGGTGATGTCCGACGAATCATGGACCAAAAACTAGAAATTGTCCATGAGCGGCTTGACAAAGTCGAAGCTACCCAAAGCGGATCACGAGGGAGCCGAAACCGAGGGATTCTAAGGGGGTTTAGGGTTCCGCTCTTTCAAACCTTGGAGTCGCTTGTCTAGATCCTGTGTTGTTGGAATACGAGTTCGCCAAGCACGGTTGGGTTTGTATCATCAATGATGAGGAACCGCCAAGGACTCAAGTCGTCGCTTCACAAGGCTCGAGTAAGGATGACCTACGTGCGCCATCAATAAACCTTGGACCAATGACTCGAGCAAGGGCAAGAAAGATGCGTGAGAACCTCCAAACATTTCTCCAAATAATTCATGCACGCATTGGAAGGATTCAAGATGCTAATCACACAATGGTGAGCTTACTCCGCGTCCATGAGGAGGCCGAGGAAGACTAGAGGAAGCGGGCTGCATGTGAGCTTCATTATCAAGTTAAGAGACTAGTATAGGCTCCATAATAAAGATGGGCAGCCCATAGAGCCTTGGCCGACCAGCCCATGTGCGGGCTTCATTGTTAGTTTCCTTAGTAAGTTAGGTTAGGGTTAGTTGGAGTTAGTTTTCCATTGATAGTAGGATTTCAGCTGACAAAGCCTATAAATACAAAGGCTTGGCCGAGACTTTCAATAATCATTAATCAAATTTCAGTTTTAAGAGTATTCTCTTAGCTTCGGATAACTTTGAATATCTTAGATTTATTCTAAGTGTTCTTCTTGGCTTATCAAGCAAGAATCACACTTGCTCGTGGCGCCGTTCTACCATTAACCATAAGTTCCTTTAATCTTTTCTTGAAGGTTAAGACTCGATCTTAGTTCTCATCCAAGGGATTCTAAGGGGGTTTAGGGTTCCGCTCTTTCAAACCTTGGAGTCGCTTGTCGTGATCCTGTGTTGTTGGAATACGAGTTCGCCAAGCACGGTTGGGTTCGTATCATCTGGTATCAGAGCTAGTTGACAACTTCCAGGTTATATCCTACCTTTTCTTGTTTTGTTTGAGTAATATTTTGTCGTGTCGTTTCTGTCTTGTTGTCCAAACGAAAAACACAAAAAAAAACTGATTTGTTGTGTCGCTAGTTTCCTTGTTCCGTTGCTGTCCGTTGTTGTTGCTTATTGTTGCCAAATTCAAGTTGTCGTTTCTATCCAGTTTTGCTGTTCTTGTTGTCGTGTCCATTGAGTCTTCAAAGTGTCAAGTCAACCAAAAAAAAAACAACAAAACAAAACAGAAATTCTGGTCGCTAGTATTGATAAAGCAATTCGGATTTCTTGAACAAGAGGGTTGGGAAATTCTGTTTCTTGCACTACTATAAGGCTGACTTACCTTGTTCTTGAGAGTCTTGCGTCAATTCTTGAATTGCCAAAAGGTTTTTGGACAAAATTTGGAAAACCGTGAGCAGTTCTTGATTTTCTTGAAATCGCTTGTTCTAATTCTTGAATCTTGAAAGCCGCGGTTGTTCTTGTTCAAAGTAACAACTGAAATCTGTCTTGGGTTGTGGCCGATTTTGGAGAAAAGAAAAACAAAAGGAAGACAATCTGGTTTGAGTTACAAAAAAAAAAAAAAAGGAAGAAGAAAACGCAAGAAAGAAAGAAGAAACCAGGTTCGGATCTTCTAAGGAAACCTCTTGGAACTTGGAGTCCAAGTTGACTTGGGTTTGTACACAAATCCTAGTTTACTTGGAATACCGAATCTGATTGGAACCTTGTGCAAAGTAGGAAACTCCTGCATCCAGCCGCCACACCTACACAAAAGTCCAATAAGTCCTCGTCTTACACCTTCCCAAGAAAATAGCCGAGTGCAAGATTGGGTAAGTCCTTCTAGGATCCACAAACTTCCGCCATTTTGTCTCTTGCTTTAATAGAGTCGGTTGAGTCACTTGTTAAGTTTTTGCTTGTCCATTTTTCATAGCTGATCAGTCCACTACTTGTCTCATTATTAAATTCCAAATCCGTCCGCAAATACTTGTCTTAGTTGAGTTTCCAAAATCTGTTTCGCGTCCCTAAAACTCAATTCACGCGCCAAGTGATCTATTCTTGGTGGGCCATTGAACAACTTATTGAGCTGATCTAACCTCTTCAAAGGTAAAAATCAAGCTTTGAGAATATTCTGTGAGCCATAAACGAGAGTTGAGCGAAACACGAGCTTGAGAGTAAACACTAAGGGAGCGCGTGAGGAGATTATTTTCAAAACTAACCTTTCCTTGCAGGATTACCTCAGCATGTCTAACGCAGGAGGAGATAGTCCCTCAGCCTTTGATTTTAAGCTCTTTCCCGAATCTCTAAGGGGTGATGTCCGACGAATCATGGACCAAAAACTAGAAATTGTCCATGAGCGGCTTGACAAAGTCGAAGCTACCCAAAGCGGATCACGAGGGAGCCGAAACCGAGGGATTCTAAGGGGGTTTAGGGTTCCGCTCTTTCAAACCTTGGAGTCGCTTGTCTAGATCCTGTGTTGTTGGAATACGAGTTCGCCAAGCACGGTTGGGTTTGTATCATCAATGATGAGGAACCGCCAAGGACTCAAGTCGTCGCTTCACAAGGCTCGAGTAAGGATGACCTACGTGCGCCATCAATAAACCTTGGACCAATGACTCGAGCAAGGGCAAGAAAGATGCGTGAGAACCTCCAAACATTTCTCCAAATAATTCATGCACGCATTGGAAGGATTCAAGATGCTAATCACACAATGGTGAGCTTACTCCGCGTCCATGAGGAGGCCGAGGAAGACTAGAGGAAGCGGGCTGCATGTGAGCTTCATTATCAAGTTAAGAGACTAGTATAGGCTCCATAATAAAGATGGGCAGCCCATAGAGCCTTGGCCGACCAGCCCATGTGCGGGCTTCATTGTTAGTTTCCTTAGTAAGTTAGGTTAGGGTTAGTTGGAGTTAGTTTTCCATTGATAGTAGGATTTCAGCTGACAAAGCCTATAAATACAAAGGCTTGGCCGAGACTTTCAATAATCATTAATCAAATTTCAGTTTTAAGAGTATTCTCTTAGCTTCGGATAACTTTGAATATCTTAGATTTATTCTAAGTGTTCTTCTTGGCTTATCAAGCAAGAATCACACTTGCTCGTGGCGCCGTTCTACCATTAACCATAAGTTCCTTTAATCTTTTCTTGAAGGTTAAGACTCGATCTTAGTTCTCATCCAAGGGATTCTAAGGGGGTTTAGGGTTCCGCTCTTTCAAACCTTGGAGTCGCTTGTCGTGATCCTGTGTTGTTGGAATACGAGTTCGCCAAGCACGGTTGGGTTCGTATCATCTGGTATCAGAGCTAGTTGACAACTTCCAGGTTATATCCTACCTTTTCTTGTTTTGTTTGAGTAATATTTTGTCGTGTCGTTTCTGTCTTGTTGTCCAAACGAAAAACACAAAAAAAAACTGATTTGTTGTGTCGCTAGTTTCCTTGTTCCGTTGCTGTCCGTTGTTGTTGCTTATTGTTGCCAAATTCAAGTTGTCGTTTCTATCCAGTTTTGCTGTTCTTGTTGTCGTGTCCATTGAGTCTTCAAAGTGTCAAGTCAACCAAAAAAAAAACAACAAAACAAAACAGAAATTCTGGTCGCTAGTATTGATAAAGCAATTCGGATTTCTTGAACAAGAGGGTTGGGAAATTCTGTTTCTTGCACTACTATAAGGCTGACTTACCTTGTTCTTGAGAGTCTTGCGTCAATTCTTGAATTGCCAAAAGGTTTTTGGACAAAATTTGGAAAACCGTGAGCAGTTCTTGATTTTCTTGAAATCGCTTGTTCTAATTCTTGAATCTTGAAAGCCGCGGTTGTTCTTGTTCAAAGTAACAACTGAAATCTGTCTTGGGTTGTGGCCGATTTTGGAGAAAAGAAAAACAAAAGGAAGACAATCTGGTTTGAGTTACAAAAAAAAAAAAAAAGGAAGAAGAAAACGCAAGAAAGAAAGAAGAAACCAGGTTCGGATCTTCTAAGGAAACCTCTTGGAACTTGGAGTCCAAGTTGACTTGGGTTTGTACACAAATCCTAGTTTACTTGGAATACCGAATCTGATTGGAACCTTGTGCAAAGTAGGAAACTCCTGCATCCAGCCGCCACACCTACACAAAAGTCCAATAAGTCCTCGTCTTACACCTTCCCAAGAAAATAGCCGAGTGCAAGATTGGGTAAGTCCTTCTAGGATCCACAAACTTCCGCCATTTTGTCTCTTGCTTTAATAGAGTCGGTTGAGTCACTTGTTAAGTTTTTGCTTGTCCATTTTTCATAGCTGATCAGTCCACTACTTGTCTCATTATTAAATTCCAAATCCGTCCGCAAATACTTGTCTTAGTTGAGTTTCCAAAATCTGTTTCGCGTCCCTAAAACTCAATTCACGCGCCAAGTGATCTATTCTTGGTGGGCCATTGAACAACTTATTGAGCTGATCTAACCTCTTCAAAGGTAAAAATCAAGCTTTGAGAATATTCTGTGAGCCATAAACGAGAGTTGAGCGAAACACGAGCTTGAGAGTAAACACTAAGGGAGCGCGTGAGGAGATTATTTTCAAAACTAACCTTTCCTTGCAGGATTACCTCAGCATGTCTAACGCAGGAGGAGATAGTCCCTCAGCCTTTGATTTTAAGCTCTTTCCCGAATCTCTAAGGGGTGATGTCCGACGAATCATGGACCAAAAACTAGAAATTGTCCATGAGCGGCTTGACAAAGTCGAAGCTACCCAAAGCGGATCACGAGGGAGCCGAAACCGAGGGATTCTAAGGGGGTTTAGGGTTCCGCTCTTTCAAACCTTGGAGTCGCTTGTCTAGATCCTGTGTTGTTGGAATACGAGTTCGCCAAGCACGGTTGGGTTTGTATCATCAATGATGAGGAACCGCCAAGGACTCAAGTCGTCGCTTCACAAGGCTCGAGTAAGGATGACCTACGTGCGCCATCAATAAACCTTGGACCAATGACTCGAGCAAGGGCAAGAAAGATGCGTGAGAACCTCCAAACATTTCTCCAAATAATTCATGCACGCATTGGAAGGATTCAAGATGCTAATCACACAATGGTGAGCTTACTCCGCGTCCATGAGGAGGCCGAGGAAGACTAGAGGAAGCGGGCTGCATGTGAGCTTCATTATCAAGTTAAGAGACTAGTATAGGCTCCATAATAAAGATGGGCAGCCCATAGAGCCTTGGCCGACCAGCCCATGTGCGGGCTTCATTGTTAGTTTCCTTAGTAAGTTAGGTTAGGGTTAGTTGGAGTTAGTTTTCCATTGATAGTAGGATTTCAGCTGACAAAGCCTATAAATACAAAGGCTTGGCCGAGACTTTCAATAATCATTAATCAAATTTCAGTTTTAAGAGTATTCTCTTAGCTTCGGATAACTTTGAATATCTTAGATTTATTCTAAGTGTTCTTCTTGGCTTATCAAGCAAGAATCACACTTGCTCGTGGCGCCGTTCTACCATTAACCATAAGTTCCTTTAATCTTTTCTTGAAGGTTAAGACTCGATCTTAGTTCTCATCCAAGGGATTCTAAGGGGGTTTAGGGTTCCGCTCTTTCAAACCTTGGAGTCGCTTGTCGTGATCCTGTGTTGTTGGAATACGAGTTCGCCAAGCACGGTTGGGTTCGTATCATCTGGTATCAGAGCTAGTTGACAACTTCCAGGTTATATCCTACCTTTTCTTGTTTTGTTTGAGTAATATTTTGTCGTGTCGTTTCTGTCTTGTTGTCCAAACGAAAAACACAAAAAAAAACTGATTTGTTGTGTCGCTAGTTTCCTTGTTCCGTTGCTGTCCGTTGTTGTTGCTTATTGTTGCCAAATTCAAGTTGTCGTTTCTATCCAGTTTTGCTGTTCTTGTTGTCGTGTCCATTGAGTCTTCAAAGTGTCAAGTCAACCAAAAAAAAAACAACAAAACAAAACAGAAATTCTGGTCGCTAGTATTGATAAAGCAATTCGGATTTCTTGAACAAGAGGGTTGGGAAATTCTGTTTCTTGCACTACTATAAGGCTGACTTACCTTGTTCTTGAGAGTCTTGCGTCAATTCTTGAATTGCCAAAAGGTTTTTGGACAAAATTTGGAAAACCGTGAGCAGTTCTTGATTTTCTTGAAATCGCTTGTTCTAATTCTTGAATCTTGAAAGCCGCGGTTGTTCTTGTTCAAAGTAACAACTGAAATCTGTCTTGGGTTGTGGCCGATTTTGGAGAAAAGAAAAACAAAAGGAAGACAATCTGGTTTGAGTTACAAAAAAAAAAAAAAAGGAAGAAGAAAACGCAAGAAAGAAAGAAGAAACCAGGTTCGGATCTTCTAAGGAAACCTCTTGGAACTTGGAGTCCAAGTTGACTTGGGTTTGTACACAAATCCTAGTTTACTTGGAATACCGAATCTGATTGGAACCTTGTGCAAAGTAGGAAACTCCTGCATCCAGCCGCCACACCTACACAAAAGTCCAATAAGTCCTCGTCTTACACCTTCCCAAGAAAATAGCCGAGTGCAAGATTGGGTAAGTCCTTCTAGGATCCACAAACTTCCGCCATTTTGTCTCTTGCTTTAATAGAGTCGGTTGAGTCACTTGTTAAGTTTTTGCTTGTCCATTTTTCATAGCTGATCAGTCCACTACTTGTCTCATTATTAAATTCCAAATCCGTCCGCAAATACTTGTCTTAGTTGAGTTTCCAAAATCTGTTTCGCGTCCCTAAAACTCAATTCACGCGCCAAGTGATCTATTCTTGGTGGGCCATTGAACAACTTATTGAGCTGATCTAACCTCTTCAAAGGTAAAAATCAAGCTTTGAGAATATTCTGTGAGCCATAAACGAGAGTTGAGCGAAACACGAGCTTGAGAGTAAACACTAAGGGAGCGCGTGAGGAGATTATTTTCAAAACTAACCTTTCCTTGCAGGATTACCTCAGCATGTCTAACGCAGGAGGAGATAGTCCCTCAGCCTTTGATTTTAAGCTCTTTCCCGAATCTCTAAGGGGTGATGTCCGACGAATCATGGACCAAAAACTAGAAATTGTCCATGAGCGGCTTGACAAAGTCGAAGCTACCCAAAGCGGATCACGAGGGAGCCGAAACCGAGGGATTCTAAGGGGGTTTAGGGTTCCGCTCTTTCAAACCTTGGAGTCGCTTGTCTAGATCCTGTGTTGTTGGAATACGAGTTCGCCAAGCACGGTTGGGTTTGTATCATCAATGATGAGGAACCGCCAAGGACTCAAGTCGTCGCTTCACAAGGCTCGAGTAAGGATGACCTACGTGCGCCATCAATAAACCTTGGACCAATGACTCGAGCAAGGGCAAGAAAGATGCGTGAGAACCTCCAAACATTTCTCCAAATAACTCATGCACGCATTGGAAGGATTCAAGATGCTAATCACACAATGGTGAGCTTACTCCGCGTCCATGAGGAGGCCGAGGAAGACTAGAGGAAGCGGGCTGCATGTGAGCTTCATTATCAAGTTAAGAGACTAGTATAGGCTCCATAATAAAGATGGGCAGCCCATAGAGCCTTGGCCGACCAGCCCATGTGCGGGCTTCATTGTTAGTTTCCTTAGTAAGTTAGGTTAGGGTTAGTTGGAGTTAGTTTTCCATTGATAGTAGGATTTCAGCTGACAAAGCCTATAAATACAAAGGCTTGGCCGAGACTTTCAATAATCATTAATCAAATTTCAGTTTTAAGAGTATTCTCTTAGCTTCGGATAACTTTGAATATCTTAGATTTATTCTAAGTGTTCTTCTTGGCTTATCAAGCAAGAATCACACTTGCTCGTGGCGCCGTTCTACCATTAACCATAAGTTCCTTTAATCTTTTCTTGAAGGTTAAGACTCGATCTTAGTTCTCATCCAAGGGATTCTAAGGGGGTTTAGGGTTCCGCTCTTTCAAACCTTGGAGTCGCTTGTCGTGATCCTGTGTTGTTGGAATACGAGTTCGCCAAGCACGGTTGGGTTCGTATCATCTGGTATCAGAGCTAGTTGACAACTTCCAGGTTATATCCTACCTTTTCTTGTTTTGTTTGAGTAATATTTTGTCGTGTCGTTTCTGTCTTGTTGTCCAAACGAAAAACACAAAAAAAAACTGATTTGTTGTGTCGCTAGTTTCCTTGTTCCGTTGCTGTCCGTTGTTGTTGCTTATTGTTGCCAAATTCAAGTTGTCGTTTCTATCCAGTTTTGCTGTTCTTGTTGTCGTGTCCATTGAGTCTTCAAAGTGTCAAGTCAACCAAAAAAAAAACAACAAAACAAAACAGAAATTCTGGTCGCTAGTATTGATAAAGCAATTCGGATTTCTTGAACAAGAGGGTTGGGAAATTCTGTTTCTTGCACTACTATAAGGCTGACTTACCTTGTTCTTGAGAGTCTTGCGTCAATTCTTGAATTGCCAAAAGGTTTTTGGACAAAATTTGGAAAACCGTGAGCAGTTCTTGATTTTCTTGAAATCGCTTGTTCTAATTCTTGAATCTTGAAAGCCGCGGTTGTTCTTGTTCAAAGTAACAACTGAAATCTGTCTTGGGTTGTGGCCGATTTTGGAGAAAAGAAAAACAAAAGGAAGACAATCTGGTTTGAGTTACAAAAAAAAAAAAAAAAGGAAGAAGAAAACGCAAGAAAGAAAGAAGAAACCAGGTTCGGATCTTCTAAGGAAACCTCTTGGAACTTGGAGTCCAAGTTGACTTGGGTTTGTACACAAATCCTAGTTTACTTGGAATACCGAATCTGATTGGAACCTTGTGCAAAGTAGGAAACTCCTGCATCCAGCCGCCACACCTACACAAAAGTCCAATAAGTCCTCGTCTTACACCTTCCCAAGAAAATAGCCGAGTGCAAGATTGGGTAAGTCCTTCTAGGATCCACAAACTTCCGCCATTTTGTCTCTTGCTTTAATAGAGTCGGTTGAGTCACTTGTTAAGTTTTTGCTTGTCCATTTTTCATAGCTGATCAGTCCACTACTTGTCTCATTATTAAATTCCAAATCCGTCCGCAAATACTTGTCTTAGTTGAGTTTCCAAAATCTGTTTCGCGTCCCTAAAACTCAATTCACGCGCCAAGTGATCTATTCTTGGTGGGCCATTGAACAACTTATTGAGCTGATCTAACCTCTTCAAAGGTAAAAATCAAGCTTTGAGAATATTCTGTGAGCCATAAACGAGAGTTGAGCGAAACACGAGCTTGAGAGTAAACACTAAGGGAGCGCGTGAGGAGATTATTTTCAAAACTAACCTTTCCTTGCAGGATTACCTCAGCATGTCTAACGCAGGAGGAGATAGTCCCTCAGCCTTTGATTTTAAGCTCTTTCCCGAATCTCTAAGGGGTGATGTCCGACGAATCATGGACCAAAAACTAGAAATTGTCCATGAGCGGCTTGACAAAGTCGAAGCTACCCAAAGCGGATCACGAGGGAGCCGAAACCGAGGGATTCTAAGGGGGTTTAGGGTTCCGCTCTTTCAAACCTTGGAGTCGCTTGTCTAGATCCTGTGTTGTTGGAATACGAGTTCGCCAAGCACGGTTGGGTTTGTATCATCAATGATGAGGAACCGCCAAGGACTCAAGTCGTCGCTTCACAAGGCTCGAGTAAGGATGACCTACGTGCGCCATCAATAAACCTTGGACCAATGACTCGAGCAAGGGCAAGAAAGATGCGTGAGAACCTCCAAACATTTCTCCAAATAACTCATGCACGCATTGGAAGGATTCAAGATGCTAATCACACAATGGTGAGCTTACTCCGCGTCCATGAGGAGGCCGAGGAAGACTAGAGGAAGCGGGCTGCATGTGAGCTTCATTATCAAGTTAAGAGACTAGTATAGGCTCCATAATAAAGATGGGCAGCCCATAGAGCCTTGGCCGACCAGCCCATGTGCGGGCTTCATTGTTAGTTTCCTTAGTAAGTTAGGTTAGGGTTAGTTGGAGTTAGTTTTCCATTGATAGTAGGATTTCAGCTGACAAAGCCTATAAATACAAAGGCTTGGCCGAGACTTTCAATAATCATTAATCAAATTTCAGTTTTAAGAGTATTCTCTTAGCTTCGGATAACTTTGAATATCTTAGATTTATTCTAAGTGTTCTTC
The DNA here is from genome assembly GCA_023065735.1 of Coffea humblotiana. Lineage (NCBI taxonomy): Eukaryota > Viridiplantae > Streptophyta > Magnoliopsida > Gentianales > Rubiaceae > Coffea > Coffea humblotiana. The sequence continues at coordinate 1,359 of JACYVW010000378.1, read as the reverse complement.
TTGGCTTATCAAGCAAGAATCACACTTGCTCGTGGCGCCGTTCTACCATTAACCATAAGTTCCTTTAATCTTCTCTTGAAGGTTAAGACTCGATCTTAGTTCTCATCCAAGGGATTCTAAGGGGGTTTAGGGTTCCGCTCTTTCAAACCTTGGAGTCGCTTGTCGTGATCCTGTGTTGTTGGAATACGAGTTCGCCAAGCACGGTTGGGTTCGTATCATCTGGTATCAGAGCTAGTTGACAACTTCCAGGTTATATCCTACCTTTTCTTGTTTTGTTTGAGTAATATTTTGTCGTGTCGTTTCTGTCTTGTTGTCCAAACGAAAAACACAAAAAAAAACTGATTTGTTGTGTCGCTAGTTTCCTTGTTCCGTTGCTGTCCGTTGTTGTTGCTTATTGTTGCCAAATTCAAGTTGTCGTTTCTATCCAGTTTTGCTGTTCTTGTTGTCGTGTCCATTGAGTCTTCAAAGTGTCAAGTCAACCAAAAAAAAAACAACAAAACAAAACAGAAATTCTGGTCGCTAGTATTGATAAAGCAATTCGGATTTCTTGAACAAGAGGGTTGGGAAATTCTGTTTCTTGCACTACTATAAGGCTGACTTACCTTGTTCTTGAGAGTCTTGCGTCAATTCTTGAATTGCCAAAAGGTTTTTGGACAAAATTTGGAAAACCGTGAGCAGTTCTTGATTTTCTTGAAATCGCTTGTTCTAATTCTTGAATCTTGAAAGCCGCGGTTGTTCTTGTTCAAAGTAACAACTGAAATCTGTCTTGGGTTGTGGCCGATTTTGGAGAAAAGAAAAACAAAAGGAAGACAATCTGGTTTGAGTTACAAAAAAAAAAAAAAGGAAGAAGAAAACGCAAGAAAGAAAGAAGAAACCAGGTTCGGATCTTCTAAGGAAACCTCTTGGAACTTGGAGTCCAAGTTGACTTGGGTTTGTACACAAATCCTAGTTTACTTGGAATACCGAATCTGATTGGAACCTTGTGCAAAGTAGGAAACTCCTGCATCCAGCCGCCACACCTACACAAAAGTCCAATAAGTCCTCGTCTTACACCTTCCCAAGAAATAGCCCGGTGCAAGATTGGGTAAGTCCTTCTAGGATCCACAAACTTCCGCCATTTTGTCTCTTGCTTTAATAGAGTCGGTTGAGTCACTTGTTAAGTTTTTGCTTGTCCATTTTTCATAGCTGATCAGTCCACTACTTGTCTCATTATTAAATTCCAAATCCGTCCGCAAATACTTGTCTTAGTTGAGTTTCCAAAATCTGTTTCGCGTCCCTAAAACTCAATTCACGCGCCAAGTGATCTATTCTTGGTGGGCCATTGAACAACTTATTGAGCTGATCTAACCTCTTCAAAGG
>JACYVW010000377.1:0-22119 GCA_023065735.1 Coffea humblotiana | reverse complement strand
TCTTTCTTTCTCCTTGTGTTTGTTTGATATATTTTAAGATAAGAAATGAAAGATTAAATGGTAAGAAAGTTTGGTCAAAGAAGGCTTAAGGCTTGGTCAAAGAAGTCTTAGGAAATAATACTTGGTTGCTATTGTGACACATGTCACCATCTAATGTTTCTAGTTCCAAGTGTCCCAATTCTTCCTTATTGCACTAAACCCTCTTTTTCCCAAAGGTTCCTTTCACATCCCACTAAAAGAAAAATCTCATTTAACCCCACACACTAACTCTCACATGAAAATTTAATAAAGCACTAAGACAATCATTATCAAGTCAATAAATAAACAAATAGATGACTAAATAAATAAAGTGCCATGTAGTTAAACTAGATAAATTAGCAAAATTTTTAAGTTCTCACCCTAAATAGGGCAAATTTCACCCCATTTACCATCACTTCAAGGGAAGTAACCTCTTTTATTATTTTTAATTCTTTTATGTGCTCCACTGTGTTTTTTATGTGTAATTGCATATTTTGAGTGCTTTTTTTAATTATTCATTTTAAGTTTCATTTATTTTATTTAATTTTTGATGATTATTTGAGAGGCATTAAAATACCAAATTGTAATAAATAGGTGTTCAAGACATGTATTTACTAACCTATGTAATAGATAGGTTTTAATTTTTGCTAAAATATATTGAGTTAGATAAATGCAATAGTTAGGTCATTATTTTAAAATTCCCCCTTTAAATTGTAATTAGGGTCCCAAATGTAATAGTTAGGTTTTTATTTGCATTTATTTGCTTGTGTGCTTGTGTGTTTACGTGTTTATTTGTTTTCATTAGGGTTTTGCATCTAGAAATTATGCTTATGGGTTAAGTGTTCTATGTATATTTATGTGTTTATTTGCTTTAATTATGTTTTATATCATTTATTTGTTTACAATAAATGCATGATGTCATCACACTATTCCAACGCTAGTTGTGGCCTTTCTCTCCGATTTCTCACTAGTCCAACGCTAGTGAAGACTTGTAGAAATGGGTTAGTCCAATGCTAAACCCTTTAGGCCGTCTCGCGATAGAATCACATTTTTTGCGTGATATTCAATGCATTTCATACATCTTTTTCATTTTTAGGGTCTTTTCTCATCTTGCATGATATTTCCTCTATATATTATCTCCCGTATCCCTATGTGCGCAAAACATGACATTTAGACTTGCATTCTATTTAGAAAATTAGATATAGGTTAGTTCATTCGATTAACTAGATTAGAAGAGTCACCCTTCAAATATGAGAAATGGACGAATGTGGCTTCTTAACCTTAACACGTCCTCATCCCCTTTATAAAAAGAAAAATTGAATCACGAATCTTAGTCCCTCGTACCCGTCATGTTGCATCCCTTTCTTAGGTCACATATAGTTATCTAATATTATAATTTTTCATTTTTTCGTGTATAATTTTTGCATATTCGTGATCTTTTCTAAAAATTATTTTTTGGCATCACAATTAATGTGATTTGCACCAATTAAATTTTGAAGAGATATTTTGACCCTCTCAATATCCAATTAGGTCTAGATTTGCATCCATATAGAAATATCCAAATGTGATAAGTTTTATAGGTTAGATTAAGAAAATTTTCGACTAAATCTCGCAACTAACCTTGGCTAGTTTGAAAGGGTGCCTTAGGTTTGATTCTATCAAATCTTTGCTTTCCCTTTCTTTAACAGTGACTCCCGACCTTTTTCTCTTGTTTTCAAGAACCTGGAGTCGTCTAAAAAGGGGTTTGTCCATTTTTTTTTTATTAAAAAGTACATTTTTAAGTGACTTGATACACTTAAATTCGATACCAAGTAGCGACTCCTATTTTTTTCTTAAAAATCCTTTTTAGACTATTATTTTGGGCCCAAATCATCGCACCTTTTTTATGTCCCATTTTAGGCCCTTTTTTTCTTTATTTATCAAAAACTCATTTTATTTAATCCACTCATCTTTTAATAAAAATACATTTTTTCAACACAATTTAATTTTATTCGAAAATGGGGTGTGACAACACGGAGGAAAGACAACTGAATTTTACTGTATTTCAATTCGAAGGGCCAATCCGACCATGGTGGAACGTGATTAGGGTTAAGTGGGAAAGGGAGCAGACAACATGGATTTGGTTAAATTTTATACGAGAGTTTAATGACAAATTTCTTTCACCCTTGGCCTAGGAGAAAAGAGAGGACTATTTTATCAGACTATGTCAGGGAGCCTTAAATGTGTCCGAGTATGAGATTCAATTCACTAAATTGTCCAAATTTGCCCTGAATTAGTAGCTACAGAGCAGAGGAGAGTGAAGAGATTTGTACAAGGATTAAATGTGAAAATTTAAGAGGTCTTGGAGGCAGCACAAATTAATACATTCACGAAAGTTCATGAGAAAGCCCAAAGGATTGAAATTGCGAGAGCGCAAGTGAAGGCTTTTAATGCAAGAAAGAGTGTGACGACCTCACCTTCACCTAAGGCGAACCAAAGGGTTCGGTGGACCGCCTGCCCAACTCTCGCCGGGACTCACTACAATCCTCAAATGAAGCTGACCAATTCCAATGATTATATCTAAAATGCCAAATAATAATATGACTATAGTATTTCATTGCATAAGTACATCCAAGGGTACAAATCTCAAGTCAACTACATCGAGTTCCAAATCTCACCATTCCCAAAGGTCAGTTACAAAATACCAAACTATACAAAAAACTAACCTTCACTAGTATCTTCTAATCGCTTTCTTCACGTCACTTTCCTGTTAAGGAATAAAAAATGGAATGGGATGAACTAACGCTCAGTGAGGCCAAGAAAAAAAACATGCAAACACATAGTTCAATTAACAATAGCACTTATGCGAGAATTAAAACTATAACAATTAAGTAATTCACAATTTCAAATAGACACACTCAATAAAGATATGGGAGCTCTCGCCGACTCGAGTTACACGGTTGGCCAATGGGTTAGGGTGCCCCCTAGAAGTATAAGTGGTCGATGAGACATCGCTCCAATCGATTTAAAACTGTTTATGGTTCTGACTCGACATGAGAGGTACCTCCCACCCGAATTGGCGTAGCACATGCTATCGTTCCAAGAACCAATCATGGCACTGAGATGGTATGAGAGGTACCTCTCACCCGAATTGGTGTAGTACATACATCCGTTCAGAATTGTTTATGGTTCTAAGTCGACATGAGAGGTACCTCCCACCCAAATTGGTGTGGTACATGCTATCGCTTAAAGAACTGATTGAAGCACTGAAACGGTATGAGAGGCACCTCTCACCTGAACAGGGTGTGGTACATGCATCCGCTCAGAACTCATAAGTTAAACATATTCATGTGCAATTACCAAACATATGTATTCATGTAATAGGTATCATATAATTAAAAGAGAGAGAGGACGAGGGCGATGAAGTACACCCTTGCCTCGGCAAGTTTACGTATTATGTATAACACTTGTACAATTTACATTTCATCACATAAACATTTACCATGCACTTGACACTCACCAAATCACAATAAGAGAGTAAGTGTAAAAGATTTTTAACGGTCGGCTCCGGGATTCTTTTCAAGATGCTCTTGAGCGCCTGGAAACATAACAATTAACTATTACCATAAATACTTACAAACTCCTTGTCAAACAAGGAAGAATGTACGTTCATTTTCCAACTAAAACAATATCTCGAAAATCGAGATTCAAAAGCGAGGGTTTAATAACACAAGAGAAACTGATTTCCTTCATGAAATCGAGTTTAAAACGATCAATCAATATCAAAGAATATGGAAGAGTTTCCAAAAAAAACTCATTTCCCATCAAGTTGGAAAATTTCAGTTTTACGCGTCAAATTTAGAAAAATCAGAACTTGCACTCAATAGGTCCAAAATTGAAAACTTTACACTGTTGGAATCTTGGTTCAAAGTACTAAAAGTTCTTAGAAGACATTTTCCAAGATTCTAACCAGAAGGCCTTCAATTTTTAACTCAAAGTGGCTAATCTGAACAAGCAAGGCAGTTTCAGTCATGTTTTTCGGCAATCTTTGGAAATTCGGCAAATTTACAGAAAGTGAACTAGTCTTTGAAATTTGTAACACAATACGAGTTCCTAACAAAGTTTCAAACAGGAGAAACGGAACTAAATTCGGTGTTTTGAGCACAAAAATATAGTAACTTAAAGTCGGCTGACTTTTGTACACTATTCAGAAATTTTTTCAGATTTGAAGAGCAAATTTTGGGACATCATTTGGGTATCAAAATGGTTTTAGAATAACACCAAATTTGGTACATTTAAACTCCCATATGAGGACTATTTTTCTATTAAATTTCACGCAAAAACTCATGTGGGAAGGTAGTTAACAAAACTACCAAAGTGTAGAAAATTCTTAAAGCAAATCTGTCCTCTTACTTTCTTTTCCTTTTTCAAACATTTTGCACCATGAAATCAGTCACAATTCAGTTCATTTGTGAACCAAGGTCTTATAAAATCTAAGAAGTAATAGGTAGGTAATTGACACCAAAATTTTCGAAACAAAACGTCCCAAACCAAACCTAACCATTCAGCTAGCAAGAAGAGAAAGATTTCCAGCTTTGTCATAGTTTGGAAATTGAACCATATCTCACTCAATACAACTTGAAATTGAGAATGGTTGATGGTGTTGGAAACTAGATTCAAAACTCTGCATTTCATCAGAACAAGTCGTTAACAAAATTAGTTCACAAGTGAGAGAAAATAGAGCCACAAGATGCAGCTTCTACCTTTCTATCGAACAGACTATCAGAACAAGACAGCAAACTTTGCCCGAATCACTACGGCTCACTCAGTTCGAACTAGAGGGTGCAACTTATACCGTTGGAAAGCTACAAATGTCTAGTTTCAAATGCCGCAAATGGTACATGATTTTGAATTTTGTACAAAGAGATATGTTAGATCAAAGAGTTATTGTTCAAACAGCCAGAACCCATTTCCAGATTTCTTCCAATTTCGAAATTCAAGTTTTGCACAACCAAATCAAATGATTTTTGGACAACACTTTATACACACCATATACATCAATTTTGCAGCCAACAATCATCAAAAATTTTGAAATATCACAGAGCAACATGACCAGAAATTTTCGGCCAGCTCAAGTCTCCACTTCCTTTGATTTTCCTTTCACTTTTCTAACCATAATCAACTCACTTAACATATAAACAACATTAATCAAGCATTTAATCCTCAAGACAGCTACCTAGAAGTCACGCCAAGTCCGCTAGCCTAACATTAAAAGCAAGAAAAATAAATTTCCTCAAGTTCTCTACCAAGTTTCATGCTTAGGGTTCAAACCCTTGCACAACCAACCATAAATCTTGTATTAAATGGAGATATTAGAAGAGTTGATTGCTACCTCCTTAGTGTGACGACCCCACCTCCCCCTAGGGCTCACCCTAGGGTTTGGCGAGTCGCCTGCCCAGCTCTCGTCAGGACTCACTCACTAGGGCTCGAGAAAGAAAACGTACATCCATTTCTAGTAAATACCGCAACAAGTTCAAACTTAATAAATATACATTGATGTTCAAATCCATATACAAGACTCTACACACCTTAATTTAAACAACTCGAGTACAACAAACTCTAGTCAGGTGCTAGCGCGAGTACAACTTCAAAATTTAAAACATCTAGACTACGCTAGTCTGTATAACTCTCGCGCCACGCTCGTACCCCCTGTAAGGAAAACAAAACTAACGGAGTGAGCTAAAACTCAGTGAGGTTCCAAATATCAAATTGTTCATCAAATAACGTAGAAAGAGCACAATAGCGAAATAGCGAGCAAAACAAGCCAAGAAATGAGTAATAACACTTTATATAGCCAACGATAAATATTCCGCATTTCACATATAAGGATACAGTTGCTTTTTATAACGGCTCCACCATAGCTTGATCGATTGGTAGTTGACACTCCGTCAACTTTCAAGTAAGGTAATTAATCCAGTAGAACACCACTTAACTCCAATCTCCGTCCACCGACCAAACCCCTTACCGGGCCCGAACTCCACAATAAACGCTGGTGGTAATACTCGAGTATACCGATTAGTCGAGGAGGTAGCACTCCACCCGACAACACTAACTACCCCAAGGTTCGTTATCTAATCGACCAAGCCCTTGCCGGCTCGACTCGATTAACTAGCCACAGGGTTTCTGGAATTCCAGATAAATCACAATTCATATGCACGTATATCATTTAAATGGAAATCACAGATCGAGAACAAGTCATATTAGGGCAAGTGCGATAAAGTACACGCTTGCCCTCTCAATCCACTCATATAACATGTAAGCATCTCATTCAAGTATTAAATACAAGTATCAAGTGCAATTAGGTATTTGGAAGCACTCACCAAAAGATGTAGTGCTTTTAGTGATCACGTCCAGGTAGTACTCCTGGCTTGGAGTCCAAATCTGCGATAAAATATCGTTTAAGAGCTTTGAAAATCGATTAAGGTTCGAAACTTAGACGTTTCGTTTAACGAGAATCAAAAAACTGAAATTCATTTGGAGCATATATGTAAAACTCTTGCTCGCTATACACACTGTGAAACTTGGTAGAAATTCTACTTTGAAATACCATTTAAATCGAAGGAACGAGGAAAAGATATTCTATTAGGTGTAAATTTCATTTTTCCAAGGGTACACGTTTTGGCCGAATTTCAACTTATATACCTCCACAAAAAGGAACTCGAATAACCTAGGCAAATCGAGTTAGATTCATCCTCAAGGCTTTAGTCAAGGCGAGCGTAGTTCTACTTAACCTTCGCGTGCCAATTTGGGCGGCACGCCCTTTGTGTTTACCAATTTTTCCAGCCATTTATGGCTTCTTTCTTTCCTTAATTCAGCCCCACAATAATACAGAAGCAATGATACTAACATAGCCCTTCCAATAAGCTCCAAAATCACCCAAATACAATACAAGTGCAATAGTACAATCGGAAATCAATTTTGAAGACACAAACTGAACGGCAGATTTGATATCCCGTAGCTTTTAGTCATAACTGGAGCTACGTTTACCGAAACAGGGTGAATCTTATACCGTTTCGAAGCTAAGACAGAGGGGGACAACTTTCATGAAGGCCACTTAACCTAATTTATAGTTTATCTAAGTCGAATTGCAATTCCAAGATCCAAAAGTTCGTAATCAGTCTAGTTGTCAGCACTGACTTTAATCGGCGATAACTCAGGCTGCACAACTCCGTTTGGGGTGTTTTCAGAGGAGTTGGAAAGCTACAATACAGAGCTACAAGTTTTTTGTTTTGGCCAAAAGCTAATTGGATGTGAATCGGGGTGAAAAACGCAACCCAAACTGGTGAATTCACAAAACTGTGTACGAATTGCAGCTTGGGGCATTAAGGGTATTTCGGTCATTTCACATCCTACCGTACTCCGATTGAGCTGAAAGTTTACAGGCAGCTATAAAACATCATTTCATACAACTTTCATGTTTTCAGTTAAGCCTAATTCGGCCTCTAGCATGGCCGAATAAAACTGGGCAGAACAGGGCATCATGGAAGTTCAAATCTGAAATTTTATGAATTCATAGTGCAACCTTCACTTTTCTAACTTGAATCATTACTTCAACCTCCAAAACAAGATTATAAACACCATATACCATCTAAATAACAGGATTTATGATTGAAAAACTCCAAAACCCTAACTCAAATAAAGACCCTAACTCAAACAAGAACCACCATAAGTCTCAAAACCATGGGAAATAACTATCATTAGCCACAAATATAGGTTGTTCTACAAAATTAGGCAACGGTAGAGAAGCAATAAAAGAAGAGAGCTTTAATACCTCTTTAAGATGCTTACAAGTGCAAATCCTTCACCTTTCCTTTCAAAATTTTGCCACACAAAGCTTTAATCTTCCCTAAAGAGCAACTTATATGGAGTAGTTTGCAAAATTTCTGGTTGGAGTTCAAGATTGAAGCAAGAAAGGATGGTGCAAGATGAAGTCTTTCCTCTCTTCTCTCTCCCTCAAGAATCGGCCAAGCAAGGGTTAAAATGCAGAAAATTGGGGTCAAATGTGTGTTTTAGGAAAGTTAAACAAGTTGGTCAAAGTCCAACTTCCAAAGGTGTGATGACACTTGTTTTTTCTTCTAGATTTTTCTCTCATTTCTTTTGGTCAAATGTTGTGGCTGATTTGAGAGATATTTTTAGGGTTAATTATCTGAAATAAAGTGAGAAGATTAAGGTAGTCAAAGTAGTGTTCAAGTGGTGTACTCACTCGGTAACAAACGGTGCACGTCGGTTCAAGCCGATTTTCCTTAACTCGCGCGTACTAGGGTTTTAACTTCTAATTCACTAACTTATTATTATCACTTCTAATCACACATTTAATATCATCTAGAATGTACTCTTAATCACTAAATCTAGTATACGCTTCGTACCGATTACTCACACCACAAAAAAAAACGTAAAACCCTAGTTTGTCGTAACGGTGGAAGTAAAACGAAAACCCTTGGTTCTAAGATTATTTGTGGCTATTTGGGAAGTGAGTGTGTAGTAAACCTATTGTAAAGTAATAATTTGCAAATTAAAGGGAATTTGAAGAAAAATATAAGGGATTTTACGCGTCCTCACACTCTCTCCCCCTTAAGAGAATTTCGCCCTCGAAATTCGTACCTTTTTGTAAACAGGTTTGGATACTTTTCTTGCATGTCTTTCTCTAGCTCCCAGGTTGCTTCCTCCACTTCATGATGTTTCCATAGAACCTTCACTAATGGAATCTGCTTGTTTCTCAAGTCCTTCACCTTTCTATCCAGTACTCGAATGGGTCGTTCCTCATAGGTTAATGACTCGTCTAGTTGAATATCTTCTGCTGGCAAAATGTGAGTCGGATCCGATGATACTTCTTAAAGCAAAGAAACGTGAAAAACATCATGGATCCGAGACATACTAGCTGGTAACTCCAGTCGATAAGCCACCTTCCCTATTCGCTGGAGTATACTGAAAGGTCCTATGTATCTCGGTTGCAACTTTTTCCCTTTTCCAGCTTTAAGTTTTCCTTTTAATGGAGTAATCCTAAGGAACACTTTGTCTCCTACTTCAAACTCCAAATCCTTCCTCCGATGATCGGCATAGCTCTTTTGTCGACTTTGGGCCGTTTGAAGCCTTTGACGAATCACCTTTACCCTTTCGTAGGCTTCCTCAACCCATGGTATTGTAGCCGGATCTATGATCTTCCTCTCTCCTACCTCATCCCAATGGATTGGCGATCGACACTTTCGTCCATACAATGCTTCATAGGGGGCCATTTGGAGAGACGAGTGGTAACTATTATTATACGCGAATTCAACCAGGGTTAAGTATTGGCTCCAACTTCCTCCGAAATCTACTATACAGGCTCTCAGCATATCCTCAAGAGTTTGAATGGTCCTCTCAGATTGTCCATCAGTTTGGGGATGATACGCTGTACTATAGCTCAACTTAGTTCCTAGAGCCTCTTGCAGTTTCTGCCAGAATCGAGAGACAAATCGGGGGTCTCGATCGGATACAATACTCACTGGTACCCCATGTAGTCTCACCACTTCATCCATATAGAGTTGGGCAAGTTTCTCCAAAGAATATTTCATATTAACTGGTAGAAAGTGTGCAGTCTTAGTTAAACGGTCTACTATTACCCAGACCGCATCATGCCCTTTTTGAGTTCGTGGTAATCCTGATACGAAATCCATCGTTATATGCTCCCACTTCCATTCAGGGATCTCTAAAGGCTGCAACAGACCCGACGGTTTTTGATGCTCAACTTTCACTTGTTGGCATGTAAGACACTTTTGTACAAATTGGGCAATCTCCGCCTTCATATTCTCCCACCAATACAGACTTTTGAGATCCTGGTACATTTTACCACTACCTGGATGCACTGTGTATCTAGAACGGTGAGATTCCTTCAAAATCTCCTGTCTTAGTTCTTCATTCTTAGGTACCACAACGTGATTTCGAAACTTTAAAACCTCATCAGGCCCTAGGTTGAAATCAGGCAATTCTCCCTTCTTTACTCGTTCCACCCACTTTTGCACCGTTGGGTCTTCCATTTGACCCTCTTTGATCCGATCCAATAGTGTCGATTTCACCTCAATATTCCCAAAATAACTTTCCGTGGCTCCAAACGAGGGTTCCATTCGCACACATCCTCCAACAAGCTCCACTCTCCTACCATTAAACTTGCTAATTGAGTCTTTCGACTTAGAGCGTCTGCTACGACGTTGGCCTTTCCAGGATGGTAATTAATCGTACAATCGTAGTCTTCTAAGAACTCCACCCACCGACGTTGTCTTAGATTCAGCTCCTTCTGGGAAAATAAGTATGTGACAGCCCCACCTTCCCCTAAGGCGAACCAAAGGGTTTGGCGGACCGCCTGCCCAACTCTCGCCAGGACTACGAAGTCGATTCACTCAAACCCTAGATTACGCGCGATCGAACCCAAAGAAAACCAACAATCGGAGCTTACCAAACCATGACTACAAAGGCATACATTCATCAACAATTACACGAAGAAGACATGAATAATTACTTATATACATACGTTGGAACTTTACAAGTCAAGGGAAATACTTGTTTGACGTACAATTAGGGTTTCTTATACAGAGGAGCAAAATCAAAAGGGATGTATATCACTAGCTCTACTCTTTTCTTCAAAATCATGATTTCCAAGAAGTTAAACCCTGTAAGGAAAACAAAAGTAACGGAACGGGGTGAGCTTACGCTCAATGAGGTACCCAAATACAAGTAGTCATGAATCATGGCATTTCATCTTTCAATTATGCAGTTATACACACTAGATAGGGAAATAAATAAACACTGCAAATAGAAAGGATACAGGTGGCTTTCGGGAGCCAAATTCCCATTGCAGTACTTGATCCAATCTCGTTGACCCTCCGTCAACGTTTTAACGAAACCATCATGTCCGTAGACCCTCTTAGAACGCCAAATCCCGATCACCAAAAATACCCCTTACCGGGCCCGAACGCCAACAGGAACAGGAATGGTAATACTCGAGTATACCGGAAATTCCGAGTCTCTCATACCCAGAGATTTCCCAGGAACAGGCACCCATGGTTCGTTACTTTCCTCGACCGAGCCCTTGCTGGCTCGAATCAAATAACTACCCATGAGGTTGAGCTCAGACTTAACAGGCACAGAAAGGTCATTGGATACGCGTCCAAACGACATCATATCAAGTATAAGTAACAGATTCAAGTGTACACGGGATTCATATTAGACACAGGTAAGAGATTCAAGTAGATACAGGAAACAAGTTACACAGGCCAGAGAACGAGTGTGGTAAAGTACACCCTCGTCTCATGCCGAATAAACAGATGATACAAGTCATTCAAGTCACAATTTGCAAGCACATATGCCAAATTAGACAAAAACCAAGGGGAGTGGTACACTCACCAATCCAAGTAAAGATACGTCAAAAATCTTCACCCAAGGTAGGGCTTTAATCACCGAGAAATCCTAGAATAACCAGGACAAGAAAATCAGGGTTTCTGCATGCACAAACCCAGTAAACAGAGTACACAAGTGAGGCTCGACTACTAGTCGAATGCCTATCCAAACGGACTACAATTGCAAGGAGATAAAATGTAACTTTTGAGTAAAAGACATTAGTTGGTCCGAGGGTAAGAACGATCCCAAAACCCTTCATTTCTACCAAAACCATACCTACAATGATTTACTAACTCCAAACTTAAGGTGAAAAATAAAAGTAAGAATAATTCTAGAAAAACAGGATTTTTCCAGTTTTGCGCACCCTCATTGGAAAAATCATATCTCACAAGTCTTAAGTCCAAAATTGATAAAATTTATACCTTCGGAAAATGGACTCAAAGGGGTACAATTTCTTAAAAGACACATTTATAAGATTCAAACCACAAGTCAGTCAAATTCGAGCCTCAAATTACAGCTTCATCCAGTAGAAGACAGAACAGGTAGGTAATTTCAGTCAAACTTTGAAAAATCACCATAATTCGTACAGACAGAAACAGGGTCTGAAATTTTTACAGTTTATAACTCTATGAATCTAGTTTAAAGCACAACAAACAGAACTCAATTCCGACATTTCTACACCAAGTTATAACAGATTTCCCGACACTGCTCAGAAGTTCCTGCGAAATTTCAGCAGCACTTCCCCTTAAATTTCAGTTTTCCATCCTACAAACAAACATCAAATTTCATCCAAACCAACCACAATTGCCACAAATCAATCATAGGCTAATCAATAACCTTCATTCCAAGCCAATTGCAATCTCAATAATCAATTATAGAAAAAGCCCCAAATTCAAAACCCTAAAACTGAAATTTCCGTTCAAAGCTGAAATTTTCCGCAATTAACCGCAATTCACATACAAGAGCTCCAATTGGCCCAATATTAAACCATCAATCCAAGGCTAACTAGTACTTATCATATAAAACAGAAAGATTCCCAATAAAATCAAAAATTTACTCAACTTTCAAATAAACCATCAAATCATCCATGAATCAAGCTATTAAGCCACCATAGGCCACTAATTTAGCATTATTGTAAGCAAAACTTGAATTTCTACCCAAGGTACCTTAATTCCTCAAGAAAGGTTGTAGCTTAGGAGCTTTACCACCAAAGCAACTCCACCAAGACCTTCAATCTTCCTTAGCAAGTGGATTTTATGGAGGGATTTGAGATTTAAACGGTTAGTTTGCAAGATTGAAGCAAGAAAAGGAAATCAAAGGTTGAAGCTTCTTTCTTCTTTTCTCTTCACAAGGTTCGGCCAAAGGGGAGCAAAGTGAAGATGGTTTTGGGTCAAAATTAGCTTTTGGTAAAGGTGGTCAAAAGTTAGGCATGTCTTGGCCAATCGGGTCGCGACACGTGGCACCTTTGTAAGTTTTAAACTTATCTTCTTGCTCACTAGGTTTAATCCATCTCGGTAACCTCTAATCACCTACTAACACCTGGTAATTAAATCTCTGTACGTAAAATTTGACCTAATTGGCCGAATTTCTATCACTTAACGCACTAGCGGGTCCCACGTCCACTATTCACTCCAAAAATCTCGTAAATTGTCTTATACTAGAAAAATATTTTTAAAAACCCTATTTACACATAAAAATGTCTAGAAAATTTATAGAATAAAGAAAATGTGGAAAAACGGGTGCAAATAAATAAATTAAAGCGTAGAAATAAAGAAAATTTACGGGTTCTCACAAAGTACTTAAGGCTCTTATGATCCGTGTATACCTCAAATGTTACCCCGTATAAATAATGCCGCCATTTCTTCAAAGCAAACACAACAGCTGCAAGCTCTAAGTCATGGGTTGGATAGTTTTGCTCATGAGATTTTAACTTCCGAGATGCGTAGGCAATCACATTCTTATTCTGCATTAAAACACACCCTAACCCTTCTCGCGAAACATCAGTATAAATCGTATAACTATCCTTTCCGTTGGGCAAAGCTAATACTGGAGCCATGGTCAATTGTTTCTTAAGTTCTTGGAAACCACTCTCGCACTTAGCATCCCAAATATACTTTCCTTGTTTCTTTGTCAAGTTAGTTAGGGGTCCCGCAATTCTCGAGAAATTCTTGATAAACCGGCGGTAGTACCCCGCTAGACCCAAAAAACTTCGCACCTCAGTAGGGTTCTCCGGCCGTTTCCATTTAGCTACAGCTTCCACTTTGGCCGGGTCTACAGTGAGTCCATCCTTTGAAATTATATGACCTAGGAATGCCACTTTCTCCAACCAAAATTCACACTTGCTATATTTAGCAAACAACTGGTGCTCTTTTAGGGTTTGTAATACTATTCTCAAGTGTTGTTCATGCTCTTCCCTTGTCTTCGAATATACCAGGATATCGTCAATGAACACTACTACGAACTTGTCCAAATAGGGTTTAAACACTCGATGCATTAGATCCATGAATGCCGCTGGGGCATTGGTTAAGCCAAAAGGCATTACCGCAAACTCGAAATGCCCATATCGAGTGTTAAAGGCCGTTTTTGGCACATCCTCCTTTCTAATTCTCAATTGATAATACCCTTGTCGAAGATCCAACTTAGAAAACACCACAGCCCCTTGTAATTGATCAAACAACTCGTCGATGTGGGGCAAAGGATATTTATTCTTAATAGTTACTGCATTCAATCCCCGATAATCAATGCATAATCTTAAACTCCCGTCCTTCTTTTTAACAAATAGCACTGGAGCGCCCCACGGTGATTCGCTCTCATGTATGAATCCCCGCTCTAACAGGTCTTGCAATTGAAATTTTAATTCCTTAAGTTCAGCGGGTGCCATTCGATAAGGGGTTTTTGAAATAGGGAGCAGTTCCAGGTGCTAGGTCCACCTTAAACTCAATTTCTCGTTCGGGTGGCAATGATACCAACTCATCTGGGAACACATCCGGATACTCATTGATTACCGGCATATTCTCTAGTTTTATCTTTTCTCCTGGGGTGTTAACTAGAAAAGCTAGGTAACCCCGTGCCCCATGATTAAGCAATTTCCTAGCCCTTATCCCCGAAATGAGAGCAGATGAGGCTAACATACCCCTCACGTTTAATTTGAGAGTTGCCTCACCTGGTACACAAAACTCGACCACCTTCATCCTACAATCTACCCGAGCATGATAATGAGCTAGCCAATCCATGCCTAGAATAACATCGTACCCCTTAATGGCTAGGCTTATAAGGTCAACTACTAACTTTCGCTCACCAACCCATATATCGCAGTTTCTATACACCTCATTCGCAAGTAAAATTTGATTACCTGTAGGTGTTCTTACTTCTAAGTCATATGGTAACTTTTCAGCTTTCACATCAATTCCAAGCATAAAGGTGGGGCTAACAAAAGAATGGGTGGCACCAGGGTCTATCAAAATTTTGGCTAAACGATGGAAAACAGGAATCGTACCTTCCACTACCTCCGTCGGCTCAGGTAGCGATTGCTGGTCCAACGAGTACACTCTAGCTGGCACCCTCGACCTGGTTCCTCCTACATTGGTCGGTTTCGGGTTTGATTTACCAGCCGACTGAGTATCGCTGATTAGTGGGCAATTCGCAATCTGGTGCTCTGTACTCCCACACCTTAAGCACTTTCGAGCTTTTCTCCAACAGTTATCCTCGGTATGGTTTGATTTCCCACAGTATCCACACGATACTCGGGGAGCGGATGTTTGACCTCCCTGGGAAACACCTCTCCCCTGTACTCTGCCACTTTGGCCTCCCCTCTGAGTACCTCCCCTCGACGTACCCGTAAATCTTCCACCTCCAGCTCCACGACCGGCTTTAGAGGGTGGCATGTTTCGATCACTCTGTGCCGGCCCCTGATGTCCACCAGGCCCCCCTCTCCGTTTTGCGTGAAAATTTCTTACTTGTGCCCTGGCAATCTCTATTCTTTGGGCCTTCTCCAAAACTTCCGTGAAAGTTTTAATTTGGGCCGCCGCTAAGGCCTCCTGTATCTCTACATTGAGCCCCTGCACAAACCTCCTTACCCGCCTTTGCTCCGTAGCTATCAATTCGGGAGCAAATTTGGATAATTTCGTAAATTGGGTCTCATACTCGGATACACTTAAAGTCCCCTGACGGAGTTTAATGAAATCGTCCTCTCTCTTCTCCTGGACGATAGGTGGGAGATATTTTTCATTAAATTCCCGCACAAAGTTCAACCAAGTCCATGCAGTTCCCTCTCTCTCCCACTTGGCTCTAACTACATTCCACCAAGCCCTGGCTGGACCCTCAAACTGAAAAGTAGCAAATTGCACTTGTCTATCCTCCGCATAGTTTAAAGCGGCAAATATATTGATCATGGTTTCTAACCATCTCTCCGCTCCCTCAGGGTCCGGTCCTCCCAAGAATTTAGGAGGAGAGAACTTTTGGAATCTTTCTAAAGCCCTATCTTGCCCCATTTCAGGATCTCTAGGTTGATTCACTGGGGCTTGACCTTGTTGCTCTACTAAACGAGCAAGGATATTGGTCATCTGTTGAATTGCAGTGGCCACCTGATGCCCCCCTTCCGCTCGGGGTCCAGGTTGCGGTCCAACAGTTTCCTCCCTTTCCCCTCTCGGTTCGTGCACTGGTTCTTGTGCCCGTCTACCCCCACGGCCACGATTAGGGCCACGCCCTCGAGTAGCTCCCTGGTCCTGGCTTCTTCTACCTTCCATGGTTCTCGACTAACCAACCAGATGAATATAAACAAAGTAAGGTATGGCTCAAATAAGACGTGTTCAAAACATAAAGCAAAAGCAAGAAAACACATTCGAAATAAACATTTCCTTTATATACATAGCAAAATAAGTCATATAACAAGTTAGCAAGTACTATACATGTCAATCTAGTCGAGTCAAAAGCTTATACCAGCCAAGGGGCATAGAACAAGACAAACCCTATCTACATCCACCTTAACACGTCAAATTCAAAAACAAAAGGGGACGTGTCGACCCACTATGTCCCTAACTACCTCACAAAAACCTCTCAACTCTGAGCTAGACCTAACTAGATGCCGATCCAACTGACTCTGTAGGTGCAACCGGCTCCTCCTCTGGATCCTCCTCAGGGTCACTAGGGGCCGCAGGTCCTTGGCCCTCCTCGGCCAAGTCCTGAGCCACATCATCCACTAGAGCCCCGCACTCGGTCAGGATACGATCAGTCCGGTCTCTAACATCCTCAACCACCCGTACCAGACGTCCAGAAGTCGCCTGAGCCTGTTCTCGGAAGGCGTTAGTCCGCTCCTGCTCCTCTAGAATCGTAGCCTCAAGCTCTCGGATCCTGGCGCTATGTACTCGGAGGGCTGCCTGGAGACGCTCTATCTCCGACTGGCACCTACGATTGGCACTACCCAATCGTCTGCGCTCGTCATCTATAGCCAACACTACTCGGTCAGGGTAAGAATAGGTCTTCCAACAGTCGCAACGTCGGATCTTGCGTGCCGGGGACCACCGACACACAGGGCCACCAGGGTGCTCCTGATAAGAAAGTACACGGCAAGCAGGCCCCTCAAGGTGAATCTCGTCGGCAGGTGCAGGCTGAGATGGCCCGGCACCCCCAGCAGCATCTTTACCCTCCATAGCCTACAGTACAAGTAATAATGCCAAAGTAAGTAAATTAAACGTATATATATCGAGGCTAATGGTTTATTCGCAAGCGTAGAACCCTAGCCTATCATAACCAAACTATAACCAAGGAATATCCAGGATAAATCACTCAATCTACCCAGATTAATTCAAACCTAGGCTCTGATACCACCTGTGACGACCCCACCTCCCCCTAGGGCTCACCCTAGGGTTTGGCGAGTCGCCTGCCCAGCTCTCGCCAGGACTCACTCACTAGGGCTCGAGAAAGAAAACGTACATCCATTTCTAGTAAATACCGCAACAAGTTCAAACTTAATAAATATACATTGATGTTCAAATCCATATACAAGACTCTACACACCTTAATTTAAACAACTCGAGTACAACAAACTCTAGTCAGGTGCTAGCGCGAGTACAACTTCAAAATTTAAAACATCTAGACTACGCTAGTCTGTATAACTCTCGCGCCACGCTCGTACCCCCTGTAAGGAAAACAAAACTAACGGAGTGAGCTAAAGCTCAGTGAGGTTCCAAATATCAAATTGTTCATCAAATAACGTAGAAAGAGCACAATAGCGAAATAGCGAGCAAAACAAGCCAAGAAATGAGTAATAACACTTTATATAGCCAACGATAAATATTCCGCATTTCACATATAAGGATACAGTTGCTTTTATAACGGCTCCACCATAGCTTGATCGATTGGTAGTTGACACTCCGTCAACTTTCAAGTAAGGTAATTAATCCAGTAGAACACCACTTAACTCCAATCTCCGTCCACCGACCAAACCCCTTACCGGGCCCGAACTCCACAATAAACACTGGTGGTAATACTCGAGTATACCGATTAGTCGAGGAGGTAGCACTCCACCCGACAACACTAACTACCCAGGGTTCGTTATCTAATCGACCAAGCCCTTGCCGGCTCGACTCGATTAACTAGCCACAGGGTTTCTGGAATTCCAGATAAATCACAATTCATATGCACGTATATCATTTAAATGGAAATCACAGATCGAGAACAAGTCATATTAGGGCAAGTGCGATAAAGTACACGCTTGCCCTCTCAATCCATTCATATAACATGTAAGCATCTCATTCAAGTATTAAATACAAGTATCAAGTGCAATTAGGTATTTGGAAGCACTCACCAAAAGATGTAGTGCTTTTAGTGATCACGTCCAGGTAGTACTCCTGGCTTGGAGTCCAAATCTGCGATAAAATATCGTTTAAGAGCTTTGAAAATCGATTAAGGTTCGAAACTTAGACGTTTCGTTTAACGAGAATCAAAAAACTGAAATTCATTTGGAGCATATACGTAAAACTCTTGCTCGCTATACACACTGTGAAACTTGGTAGAAATTCTACTTTGAAATACCATTTAAATCGAAGGAACGAGGAAAAGATATTCTATTAGGTGTAAATTTCATTTTTCCAAGGGTACACGTTTTGGCCGAATTTCAACTTATATACCTCCACAAAAGGAACTCGAATAACCTAGGCAAATCGAGTTAGATTCATCCTCAAGGCTTTAGTCAAGGCGAGCGTAGTTCTACTTAACCTTCGCGTGCCAATTTGGGCGGCACGCCCTTTGTGTTTACCAATTTTTCCAGCCATTTATGGCTTCTTTCTTTCCTTAATTCAGCCCCACAATAATACAGAAGCAATGATACTAACATAGCCCTTCCAATAAGCTCCAAAATCACCCAAATACAATACAAGTGCAATAGTATAATCGGAAATCAATTTTGAAGACACAAACTGAACGGCAGATTTGATATCCCGTAGCATTTTAGTCATAACTGGAGCTACGTTTATCGAATCAGGGTGAATCTTATACCGTTTCGAAGCTAAGACAGAGGGGAACAACTTTCATGAAGGCCACTTAACCTAATTTATAGTTTATCTAAGTCGAATTGCAATTCCAAGATCCAAAAGTTCGTAATCAGTCTAGTTGTCAGCACTGACTTTAACCGGCGATAACTCAGGCTACACAACTCCGTTTGGGGTGTTTTCAGAGGCGTTGGAAAGATAAAATACAGGGCTACAAGTTTTGTGTTTTGGCCAAAAGCTAATTGGATGTGAATCAGGGTGAAAAACGCAACCCAAACTGGTGAATTCACAAAACTGTGTACGAATTGCAGCTTGGGGCAGTAAGGGTATTTCGGTCATTTCACATCCTACCGTACTCCGATTGAGCTGAAAGTTTACAGGCAGCTATAAAACATCATTTCCTACAACTTTCATGTTTTGAGTTAAGCCTAATTCGGCCTCCATCATGGCCGAATAAAACTGGGCAGAACAGGGCATCATGGAAGTTCAAATCTGAAATTTTATGAATTCATAGTGCAACCTTCACTTTTCTAACTTGAATCATTACTTCAACCTCCAAAACAAGATTATAAACACCATATACCATCTAAATAACAGGATTTATGATTGAAAAACTCCAAAACCCTAACTCAAATAAAGACCCTAACTCAAACAAGAACCACCATAAGTCTCAAAACCATGGGAATAACTATCATTAGCCACAAATATAGGTTGTTCTACAAAATTAGGCAAGGGTAGAGAAGCAATAAAAGAAGAGAGCTTTAATACCTCTTTAAGATGCTTACAAGTGCAAATCCTTCACCTTTCCTTTCAAAATTTTGCCACACAAAGCTTTAATCTTCCCTAAAGAGCAACTTATATGGAGTAGTTTGCAAAATTTCTGGTTGGAGTTCAAGATTGAAGCAAGAAAGGATGGTGCAAGATGAAGTCTTTCCTCTCTTCTCTCTCCCTCAAGAATCGGCCAAGCAAGGGTTAAAATGCAGAAAATTGGGTCAAATGTGTGTTTTAGGAAAGTTAAACAAGTTGGTCAAAGTCCAACTTCCAAAGGTGTGATGACACTTGTTTTTTCTTTCTAGATTTTTCTCTCATTTCTTTTGGTCAAATGTTGTGGCTGATTTGAGAGATATTTTTAGGGTTAATTATCTGAAATAAAGTGAGAAGATTAAGGTAGTAAAGTAGTGTTCAAGTGGTGTACTCACTCGGTAACAAACGGTGCACGTCGGTTCAAGCCGATTTTCCTTAACTCGCGCGTACTAGGGTTTTAACTTCTAATTCACTAACTTATTATTATCACTTCTAATCACACATTTAATATCATCTAGAATGTACTCTTAATCACTAAATCTAGTATACGCTTCGTACCGATTACTCACACCACAAAAAAAACGTAAAACCCTAGTTTGTCGTAACGGTGGAAGTAAAACGAAAACCCTTGGTTCTAAGATTATTTGTGGCTATTTGGGAAGTGAGTGTGTAGTAAACCTATTGTAAAGTAATAATTTGCAAATTAAAGGGAATTTGAAGAAAAATATAAGGGATTTTACGCGTCCTCACACTTAGCCCTTGATGAAACCAAAAATTTCCACCAGTAAAGCTCCAAGAAATCCCCCAAGATGATGCCTTTCCCCAAACTCAAGCTAATCTCTAAGTGATATGTGAGTTGGGTGGTGATTTGTGAAGGAGATGAAAGCTAGATGAAGTGAAATGGAGTGGAGCTTTCCTTTCTCTTTTCCCTTGCTGTTCGGCCGAGCTTATGGAGTGAGGAGAGAGAGAGTGTTTTGTTTTGTGAAGCTTCCTTTGGAAGCTTAAGGAATTTGTGGCAAAAAACGGTGCAAAAGTCAACTAGAAATAGTGTCGCGCGCGAGTGTCGTACCACAGTTTTCTCTCTTGTTTGTTATACTTGTGCACTAAACCTCTATTGTAATTCCTTTATCACTATAATTATTCACTCTTAGTAGTTTAATATAAATTTCTTAAATCTCCACTTAATTGATTTGACACGAAATACGCGAACTTCCAATTCACGCTCGATAAGACGAAATTTAAAAGGAATTCATGTAAGTAAAATATAATTAATTAACTCGCATCTAATCCCTCAATTAATTTTTCTTAGTCTACTATTGACCATTTTTAATTCTCCAAAATTATTGCACTCTCGGATCGAATATTACCTCGAAAAAAAACGTGTACTTATTATTCCTTAGTAAACGAACCTCTGAAAAATTAAATTTGCTAACGGGACGTTTTAATAATATAAGCGAGACACTATTTCTTAAAAATGGATTCAAAATGGTTGAAATAAATTATTCAGAGAAAACGGGTGAATAAATAATTAAATAAACCAGTAAAATAAGATAAAAATAAAAAATATTTTTTTTGGGTCCTCACATCTTTCCCCCCTTAAAAGAATTTCATCCTTGAAATTCATATCTTAATTTAGGAACAAACTCTGGACATTTCTTCTGGATCTCCTCGTCTACTTCCTAAGTCGTTTTACCCCATTTCATGATTTCTCCATAAGACCTTCACTAGGGGGTTTGCTTGCGTCTTAATTCCTTCACTTCTCGATCAGAAATCTTTACCGGCCTTTCTTTATATAACAATTCTCATCAAGCCTACTTTTCCCATTCAAACTCACACTTATAGTGCTTAACAAAAGTTTGTGCTCTTTCGGAATTTTCAAAACTATCCTCAGGTGTCGTTTCTGATCTTATCACAGGTCTAAAAGTACGGAACAACAAATTAAATATACATATAAACTGTAAAATCAATTAAAGTAAGGTAGATTTTCTATATATTATAAAAGATCATAATAGTTACATCGAGTTAGCATAACTTCATCAAATCATTCCAAAAGAAAGGGGAAATAACAAGATCATAGCGAAACGTGCTAAGTCGCAATATACAAAACAACAAAAAAGATGTTATCCCCTATACAAAATTACAACCTCTAAAAGTGTCGGTCTAACTTAGGATAAAACTATAATCCCTATTTGTCGAGTGGGGCCGGATCCATCCCTACTCGTAGAGTTTCCACTATTTGGATCCCTCTTACAATCATTAGCATTAATCACTCCTTTTGGCACTCAACTGATTTGCAGTAGACCTATCAGGTTGTTGAGAGTTTTCTCCTCCCTTAGAAGTTTTAGGGCAATTCGAAAACTTATATTCGGTACTACCGCACTTCAGATATTTTTCTTGTTTT
>JACYVW010000376.1:0-22132 GCA_023065735.1 Coffea humblotiana | reverse complement strand
GTCTGTAAATCATGTTGGACACCTATTACTTTTTGTGAATAAATAGTGATAGTGAAAAAATATATTCATGTGATTGTAAATTAGTAATCAATTAACATAATGATATTAAAGAAAGGCCATAGTGAAGGAAAAAAACATAGTATTTACTGTGCCTTACTTGTAGAAAATGGTTACAAGATACCTTCGTTAGCATGCTTGTTCATCATGTTGGATAACTATTATTATTGGTGAATAAATAGTGACACTGGACAAATACTTTCATTCAGCTGTAATTTAGTAATCGATTAACATAATCATGTTAAAGCAAGGTCTGCAGGATTTACAATGGAAGGGAAATAAATAAAAGTAAGGGAAAAGTGCGCACACTATTAAATTTATAGTTTGTTATCCCATGTTTGTAACTTGGTACCTATATCTATAGTACCAATCCATAGGATTAAACTTGATTGGATAAATGTAGGTTATAATATGTACATATTAGGCTAAATGTACTTATCATAATTTTATAACGTACTATGAATGCCGGGTAAAAACCTTAAGTAAATGAAAAAATTTGTCTTTTTTTTTTGGGCCAAAATTGTTACAGATGACGAGAAAGAGATCGAGATTGGAGAAATGTTAGCTTTAGGAATTGTTTAACTTGGTTACCAAATGTCATAGAGGATTCTAAAGATTGAAGAAATGCTTACTTTGAATACCAAGGCCAAAGCATCATCTAGCAAGCCCAAATCATTGGACACACTACAAGAAAATCGGCTTTTTGTTGTCACAAAAAGCCGTCACTAAAAACCAAAAAGTCATCATTATATGAGTATAGTGACGACTTTTTCCATTGTCACATGGTTGTCACTGATTCTATGTCACAAATAGGTCTATATGACAACCTTTTGAATGTTGTCACAGAATCTTGTTATTCAATGATGAGGACAAAGTCGTCACTAACGGTTATCATTCTGTGATGACTTTTATTGTCATTGTTTCACATATTTTTTGTCATTAAATGTAGCAAAAATCGTCACAAATTTGAAGTCTACAGTGACGACTTGGGTTTGTCACTATCAATCCTAGTATTCAGTGACAAGAATAGTTGTCACTTAGTGAACTTACATGTTAGTGACAACCTTCGAAGGTACCGAGCTCTGTCTTGAAGAGTTACAATTGACCATTACAAATACAGCATTGTCATGACATTTCCAACAATTATGGCAGAACATTCAATTTGACAAAAGGCTTAGTGAACTTGCATGTTAGTGACAACCTCTGTGCTTTGTCTTGAAACTAGTCCGTATCCAAAAAACTAAAATATTGAGCCCATATCAGCTCAGTTAGTAACTACCATTATCCATCCAAAAAATAGAGTACTTAGATCTCTAAACAAAAATATAGGCTAGTCCAAAAAACAGAGTATTAGATCTCTAACCAATGGTTTCGAGGAGAGCTTTTAATTTTATGTTTGGATGGTATGCAATTCTGCTAGCTTGTGGCATTTCTTGATTAATTTCAAGCTTGACACAAGAGAAATTGATTTGCTAATTATGATTTTTATCTTTTTGTTTCAGGTTTATGGAGCCTTTAGCAACTGGTGATTATCCAGAAAGCATGAGAAAATTGGTTAGATCACGTCTCCCTCAGTTTTCAGCTGAACAGTCTAAGCAAGTAAAGGGATCATATGACTTTGTTGGACTGAATTAATATACTGCTACCTATGCGACAAATGCATTACACGATCCAACCAATTTCTTTGGCATGATATTCCTCTCCTACCTACCACAGAAATACAAGTCACATGCATTGAATCTCACATCCAAAATTCAAAAAGTGGAACATAACACCAAATTTGTTGAACAATATAATAACGACAACACAACCAAAGAAGAGAAACTTGGGGTATACAATCTATGCTTCTCTAGTTTAACTATTAGGATTTAGTTTAAACTAGTGACCACCTCAATCCTTGAAGAGGTAAAACATGTAGTCAATACCTGTTTTCGCACTATCTGAAGATAAGCCGAAAGTTTATCACCAATTCTGTCAAACACTTCAAGTAATAATAGCATTGAATCCATCTCCACCTTCTTCTTTTTTACCTCTTGTAGGGACTTCTCATCAGCGGAGCCATACAAGGACTCGATTTCTTGTAAATTCAGAAACACAGCTTCTTTCAAGACAAAATTGTGGATCACCATCCATACTTTCCTTGACATAAAGACAACCAGTTCCCAACTTAGCATCAGCATCTTCATCAATCTTGGGAGGATTAATAGCCATTGAGTTCTTTCGGAAAGATCGGATTGGAGGCCATCCAACCACCTGTGCTCTGACACACACAAACATAAGAAGAAAAACTTTAGTTCCAGGCGTTAGGTTTTCAATTTTCTTCTAATTCAACTACGTTACTTTTGTGAACCAAAAATACAAGAAGAAAAAAGTTTTGAAAAAGATAAAACTTCTCCAAAATGGAAGGTATAGACATCTCGACAAATTCTTATCTCCTAGTCTTTCAAAATATAAGCACACGGAGAGCAAAGAGATCTTTAAACCCCAAGTCACAACAACCAAAGAATTATCTTGTATCAGCTAGTTAAGAAGAAAAACAAAATTGAATGGAGTAATAACTGCTTATTAACAAGGTCAAAAATCAACAAAGGAGACATGAACGGCAATGGTGCCTACAGGACCAAAACAACTAACTCTACAATCATGCTGCTACTCTGACTCTCAAAGAATTAAGGAAGCATGCTAGTTTTAATCTCAAACAACAGAGGAAAGCAGAAAATTTTACTTAGCGGCAGGGGCTGCAGCATGACCATTAGCAGCAGAAACCTAAGGCTTCTTCTCCTGAACTGGCTTAGGTGACTGAGGAGCAGTTTCTTTTCCAACCCCAGAACCCCCAAAAGTTTGCTGACTTCCGCCCTCAACTCCACTAGCACCAATACTCTTGGCAGCGCCATTAGCACCCGTGGGAGAGAACAAGCCACCACCATTAGCCAAGTTCACCTCAGATCCACCATTCCCAGAATAAACCCACTTGCCAGAACCACCGTTAATGGTGTCAGAAAAGCCCCTTTTGGCCCCTGAAACAAAATCCTTAAGTACGCCAAGTTGGTACCCGTTCTTATCTTCTCCACCATGTCCTATTTCTCTCTCGGGTGACTCTGAACCAGGTAAGCCTAGCCACCAAGGCAGTGCAACAGCCGAATTAGGGATGTTGGTGGTGCAAGCTCGATAAAGTTGCCCAAATTCAAAGTGTTCGCACTAATTGGTTTATGGATGGATTTGGTAGTGCAAGTTTGATACATAAGGAGGGCATTCTCGGTGATGTGAGGAGGACAAAAACAGAGGAAGAAGATATCTTAAATTTTTCCTAAGTTATTAGGACATAGAATTAAACGGTGTCGTTTCCCTAAAATCCCTTCAGCCCACCACACCACTTGAATTTTTTAGTTTGCCGCTCTTAGTTCCGTACATATAAAAAGCACGCCTTTTCCTTATTTAGATGCAAGAAGTGCACGCTTTCTTTGTCCTTTCACCTATCTCTCTTTTTTTTTCTTTTTCTCATCTTTATGTAATTAAGTTTTTCTATTGTTTTGAGTTTTATTTTTTTTTACTCTCAGGTTGTGTTATAATAGAATATGACAATTTAGTGTATTTGGGCAGATTTGTTTACCAATTTTAACTAATATAGGACTTTTTCTAATTTATTATACAATAAAATAGTTCAAAAAATAAAAATGTTGTTAGAAATATGTTTACGATTAAAAAAAATAAACACTCTTTTAATTAAAATCTTTTTGGTACTCATTTTGTGGTGTTATCAATTATGTATGACTTGCAGTCTAACAAGACCTGACAATTGAATTAGTTGATTGAACAATCAAAATAGTTTACAAATACATGTACGAAATGCTAAATCTATTTATTTGGTATAAGTACCAATTCATGAATGATAAATGTGGCTTCTATAATTAATAACAACCTTTTGATCATGCAAATGTTAGGATTAGACTTAATTTCGTATTAAGTTTTATTTTTAAATTCTACTATTGACTACCTCTATTTTTAGGTTATCCAAATTATTAATTTTTCACCATGTTGTCATTTGGATAAATGGGGAATATATGAATTTTTTTACATTTATAACAAATTATTACCTAAGTTTGGGAAAATTATAAAATATGTATACATATATAGTTTATTAAGATAACTTATATATTTTGCTAAAAAAAAATATCACTAAATTGCAACACCATAGGGTGATAGTACAATAATGAAATTTGTGTATTACATATAGGGCTAAATTGCAAAAGTTACAGTGCCATAGTTGATTTAATGAAATTGGTGAATTAGATATAGGGCTTAATTGCAAAAGTTATGGTGTAATGGTAGAGTTAAAGAAATTGGTATATTACATAAGGGACAAAATTGCAAAAGTTAGGGCGTAATAGTAGAATTAAAGAAATTAGTGTACTGCATATGGGGCTAAATTACAAAAGTTATGGTGTCATAGTAGAATTAATGAAATTTTTTATTACATTTGGGGCTAAATTGAAAAAGTTAGGGTGGCATAGTAGAATTAATGAAAATGATCTAGGAACAAGTACTTTAGACAGTGACAACTGATTGTTGTCACTACCTCTGAACCGGTTGAGCGACAGTGACGATGTTGGAAGTTGTCACTATATTGACCATTTTAGTGACAACATTTTCCTAGGTCATCACATAAGTAATTTCCCGATCACTAATTTTTCATGTGTTGCCAAGAGAACTAGATAGGGAGTCCATGATACTATTTTACCTTCATAACAAGTTACTAACTAAGTTTGAAACAATTATAAAATATGTATACATTTTTATTACAATACCTTCCCCATTTTACTAATGAAAAACATAGGCTAAATTGTAAATGATAGGGTGCCATAATAGAATTAATGAAATTTATTTATTACACATGAGGCTAAATTGCAAAAGATAAGGTATCATGGTAGAGTTAATGAAATTAGTTTACCACATACAGGGCTAAAATATAAAAGATAGGGTGTCATAAAATAGAGTTAATAAAATTTATTTACAACATATGGGGCAATATTGAAAAAATTAGAGTGGCATAGTAGAATTAATGAAAGTGAGTTAGGAACAATTACTTTAGACAGTGACGACTAATTGTTGTCACTAACTTTGAACCGCTAACCACATTGTGATAACATTGCAAGTAGTCACTATAGGGCCTATTTCAGTGACAATATTTTTTCAAGTCATCACAATAGTGATTTCCCGCAACACAGCCAGTTGCGCGCCACCCATATTGTGACGATTAATCCCGTATTGTCACTGATGATGAGTGTACCCTCGGTCAACTATGACAACATCAAAAGTCGTCACTAAATTTGCTCAACTGTGACAACTTTTTCTGTTGTCACTAAGAATGTTGTCACAAAAGGCCAAATTTCTTGTAGTGACAATGGGGAAAAACCACTACACGAAACAAAGGTTGCAAATCTAGAATCAAGTGACGAAAATTTTGAATATGGATCTGGAAAAGAAGGAGACGATGACAAAGATGCTAAAGAAAATGATTCCGATAAAAACGATGATTAGGGCATGGATGAGGGTGGATCTGGAGCAAAGCAATTTAAGATTCATAACTTAAAATGAAATAAACTGTTCCTGATCATTGAAACATTACTTAAAGAAGTTGTAAGTCCTTATTAATTACTTGTACAACCTCACAATACAAGTGCGATAAATTTAGTAGCTGTTTCTGTAGGTTTCATTCATCATAATTGTGTGTCTATTATGCATTTGTACAAATGGTTGACATTATCTTACAATCTATTTAGATAATGTTACATTCATTCCTTGTCCTTTCCAACAATTTGCAAATTCAATCAACATGAACATGAATAATATTTAATAATTTGTAACAATTTTGTAATTCTCTATAAATTCTACATGGTTGATTTACCCGTGCCTCAAATAACAACTTTGGCCAACTTGTACATTGTGGCCGAACTCCATTCCCATCAGATTGTTACCAATGAATCAGTTTCTTGTCCATCATACTAACTAATGGTTATTTCTTATGCATATTTTCTACTATTGTAAATAAGGTTAGACTTAGCATTCCTTAAATTCTATGGGGAGATGAGGACTGGTAGCCGTCTTTGAAGGGTGTTCGAGTTTTGTAATATGTAGTAACTCAATTTCAATTGCTTGTATGTCTTAGTGACATAGATGTTATTTACAACTACTAGTACGTTTTAGTTATTATTGACTCACAATCACGTGGCACTTTCTGATCCTTACATGTCTTACGAAAACCATTACTAGCAAGGGTTGTATGGCATTGAGTACAATCATTCCTCAAAAGTGTAACGGCTTACCAATAAGTTGAAAGACATAGGTAACTATTTGTAATTTCCCATAATAGTGATTTAATTAATATGTCTGTAACCCATATCAACACAGAATAGAACATCACATAGTTATTATGTAGTTGTACATGCCATGCACTATGTCTAACAACTTGTTGAAATAGCATTACACTATCAATGACACAATTCACTAATTTAATCAACAATTCAAAAAGTAAACAGTGGGCAGGAAAGTGATAATAGCAATATTCAGCTCTTAAAGTCTTAAGGAGGTTCTACATTTCGGTTTGCTGGTTTTGCATTTTAGTTTGTTAGAGCTCAAGCATTTGCATAAGTTGCTATTGAGTTGAACTTGAATTTCCTACTCAGCTGAGCATTTCTCAGCTTGTTCTGCTCTTTTTTTGAAAAACTTCAATCGCTGCAATCTTCTATACTATTAAGCTAGGTTTGGAGGGGCCACGACCACATACATATCTAGTTATGCACTCAGTAACTTCAACGCATGTCTTCCACAATCCTACTTGCACTGCTAGCTTGAGCTCCTTCATCTTCCTCTACAAAAATAGATTTTCAAAGCTGATATATGAATAGGAGATCTAAAATAATGACATTGAAGTTGAGATTAGCAATTTTCTTACTGAGTTTTTAGCTAATATGTCATCAATCATAGCATTCTTCTTCCTGCTAAAGTGCGTCATGTCATAAAACTCTATTGGTCCAACTGTCCTTCCCTCTTTTGCTTCCTATTTACATAAGAAGTTAATGAACCCAACTACATACCGTAAAACACATGCTTTGCATATTTACTTACCCTTTCAGTTTTATGCCGGAGAAAAGATTTTGTCCCATTTGTGTAAGCAGTTTTTTGCTTAGATCCTCAATCATAAATTCTAGCCTTGATCAGTATACTAAAGACATGAATTATTGAAAATTATCAATATATATATGGCACAATACCTTAAATTCTGGACTACAAAAGTAGTCGCATAGGTAAATCCAGTCAGATTCCGCACATATGGCGGACAGTTTGCAAGAGCTTCATCCTTTGTCTCGAATGTCCTAAAAATCATGTGAAAATTATACCGTTGACTTCGGTATTGTGAATTTAGCTACTTAACCAAAGCTTGCTTGACATGATCTCCTTCATCATGTGTAAAGCTGATATGATCCGGATCCCCCACTCTAGTCCATGAAGATTTCATATGCTCAAGTTATTCGAGTTTCAAGTTGTGTCATTTATTTGGTGTTGTTAAGCAAGGGTTTTAATGTTAATTACCTTGCTAATTTAGTTGTTTATTTGCTTTAGTTAAATCGGCCAGATTGTATCTCAAGATGGGCCGACTTCTTGTTATTAATTTTAGGAAGATAAGTGATTCCAAATCACATTAGGATTTCTAGACAATTCCAAAGTACATTAGGTTTTAAGTCTATGTAAGGCTATAAATAGCCTAGTCTTCTCCAATATTTTCAGTTAATCAGATTTTACAATAACAATGGTGAGTTAATCACTTTCTCTTGTCCAAGAGAGTTTTCTTTGAATACTTGAGAGTTTTTCTTAAGTTATTCGATCCGAACTTATCAATCAAGTACCTCCTTGATTGTGGTGTTCTTCTACCTACAATTTGGTTCATTAATTTGATTAGTTACGGGTTGAGATCATATCAATATTGTTCGTAGCTCGTAGGATTATTAGGGTCAAATTTTCCGCTGCCAAACCTTCGGTGTTAGTTGTCTAGATCGTGCGCGTGAGTCACGGGTTCCGTCTTCTTCGGAGTTCGTCTCACATCAAAAGCTATTCTGCACAATAATACAATTTACATCACAACCAAAAAAAAATAGAGAAATGGATAACATTAATTGCCAACTAGTTAAACAGAAAGATAACCAAAGGACAAGTCAACTTACATTAGTGATTTTCAGCATTTGTTCTCTATCGTCTTTAAAGAGTTGAGACCATTAGGGAGCTTTCCATTTGCCATATCCTTGTCTTTGTTTAAGTAACTCCATCCTTGTCTTTGTTTAAGTAACCCTATCGAACACTAAATTCCATGGCGAATCCATATTTATTTATTCCAATTTGTGAAGTCTCGTCTTTTGTCCATTTCAAGCATTCCACCACAAGATTTTCATTTTCTTAGAGTGCATAAATTCATCAACATCATGTAAAAATTCCATAATAGAGTGTACAGTTGCATGCATAATTTGTGCATGCTGTATTAGACCATGTGGAATCAAAACTCTAAAATAAGTTATAGTACATTGCAGTTAAAGACTCCCCACAACTGAATCCAAGTTATCAATTAAGAAATTAGACATCCTAAGAGCCCAAATCTGACCAAAATCAAAAGAGATAAGCTCAGGTAAATAAAAATAGGATGCAGAAGAACTGAGGTGTGAGGACCCGCAATTTTTCTTATTTTTATTTTATCTTATTGGCTTAATTAATTATTTACTCACCCGTTTTCTCCAAATAATTTATTTCAACTATTTTAAACTTATTTTCATGGAATAATGTTCCAATTATGTTTTTAAAACATTCCGTTAGCAAATTTAATTTTCGGAGGCTCGTTTAGTAAGAAATAGTGAATACACGTTTTTCGAGATAAATTCGATCCGAGAGTGCATTAGTCTTGGAGAATTAAGAATGATCATTAGTAGACTAAGAAAAGTTAATTAAGGGATTAGAGGTGAGTGAGTTCAAATTTTCACTTTATCGCGCGCGCGGCGTAAGTTCGCGCATTTCGCGTAAGTACGCGTGTTTCGCGCCGGAGGGCTAAGTGGAGACTTAGAAAACTTATACTAGACTACTAAGAGTGATAATTATAGTGTTAAAAGAAGTCCTTGAAGGATTAGTGCATAGGTGTAAAAACCTGAGAGAAAACGGTGATACGAAACCCTATTGAGCACTAGTGAAGGATTGACTTTTTGCCCTCCCAACACCTATGCTACTATTTCATTCTTTTCCTCCAAGAAAACTAAACCACCAAACTCCCTCATCTCTCTCCTCACTCTCGGCCAGCCTCAAGACAAGAAAAGGAAGAAGAAAACCAAACCACAAAACCACTCCCTCACTCTCTCTTTGGTCGGCAGCCATAGGAAGAAAAAACGAAAAGAAGAAAACTCATCCAATCTTGCTCCAAATCACCTCCAACTTTGCAACCAACTTCCACTTCACTTGGAGAGCAACTTAAGCTAAGGGAAAAAGCTCATCTCATAGTTTTTCTTGGACTTTAGAGGTACGAAAATTTCTGGTTTATCTCAAGGAGTAAGAGGGTAATCATCCCAACCACTTAATCTTAATTTAATGGGTTTTAATTGTTGCTATGAAGCTTGTAGCTTCATTATAGTTGTTGTTTATTTGGATTTAAATGGTTGGGAGTGGGCTCTATGAATTCCACTTGGATATATGGACTGATATGATGATATAATTGTTGGTTTGATTTGTTTAAGTGTTGGTTAAGATGATTTTGGATAGAGAATCGAAGGAAAACCAAGGAAATTTCACTTGGGCAGCTGACCGAAAATCTGTCTGTTTTGCCGTGGCTTTAACTCGAATTTTTGTTACTCAAATGACTTTGAAACTGATGTAGATATGTTTGTATATGAATGTGTAGAAAGTTTCTAACCAAAAATCATTTGATTTGGTTGAGTAAAAGTTGAATTTTCGAAATTGATAGAAACCTGGAAAACGTGTTCTGGGCTGATGAACAGTGTTCTTTAATTGAACATATCTCTGTACAAAATTCAAAATCGAGTTCCGCTTGCGGCATTTGAAACTAGACATTTGTAGCTTTCCAACGGTATAAAATTGACCATCTAGTTCGAACTGAGTGATCCGTAGTGGTTCACCAAAATTGTCTGTTCTGTTCTGCTGTTCTGTTCGAATAGCAGTGGGAAGCTGCAACTTGTCAGCCTGAATTTGAACTACCTATGAACTGATTTTCAGATGACTTCTTCTGATAAAATGTATCCTTTTGAATCTAGTTTTCAACGCCACCAACCATTCTCAATTCCAAGTTGTATTGAGTGAGATATGGTACAATTTGTAAACTGCAGCAGAGCTGGAAAACCCTTTCTTGTGTTGGCCGAATGGTTAGGCTAATTGAGGGATGCTTTGCTTTGCCAATTTTGATGTCAATTGACTACCAATTACTTGTTAAGTGTTTCTTGGACATTGGTTTCACAAATGAACCGAAATGGGACTGATTTCATTGTGCAAAATGTTCGGAAACGAACTAAAAGCAAGAAGACAGGTTTACTAGGAAATATTTTCCAAACTTTGGTGGTCTTGTTAACTGTCTTTCCATACTATTTTTTGAGTGAAATTCGATAGGAGAATAGTATTCATATGGAAGTTTACGTGTACCGAATTTGGTGTTATTCTAAGACCATTTCGATACCCAAATGATGCCCAAAGCTTGCTTTTCAAATCTGGAAAACTTTTCTTTTTCTCTTGGCCGAATGGTCAAACTTGTTTTGGAATGTTTTGTTTCTAAAACTTTGATGTCAATTACCCCTAAATTTCTCATTGGATGTTTATGGAACATTGGTTTCAACATTTGAGTGAATTGAGGTTGATTGTGTGGGACAAAACTTTTAAAAGGAAAGAGGAACTCGAATAGGCAGATTAGCCTTCAGAGTTTCACGAACTTTGGTTATTTCGTTAACCACCTTCCCGTACGAGTTTTTACCTAAATTTTGGTAGAGATATAGTTCACATATGGAAGATTTAGTGTATTTTCAATGCCATTTTGATGGCCAAATGATACTTCAAAGATAGTTTTTTCAAATCTGGAAACTCTTGGTTAGTGAGTAATTTTCAGCCGACTTTGAGCTACTATTTTCTGATGCTCAAAACTCCGAATTTCATTCCATTTGTTGTGTTTGAAACCTTGATTGGAATTCATATTGTGTTACGAATTTCAAAGGCTAGTTCACTTTCTGTAAATTTTCCGAATTTCCAAAATTTGCGCGAAAAACAAGACTGAATCTGCCTTGCTGACTTAGATCCGCTACTTTGAGCTGAAAATTGAATACTTTCCATTTAGAATCTTGGAAAAGTGTCTTCTAGGAACTTTTAGTACTTTGAAACTAGTTTCCAACGGTACTAGTTTTCTAATTTTCGACCTACTGAATACAAGATCCGATTTTTCAAAGATTGCTCCTTAAAACTGAAATTTTCGAACTTGATAGGAAATGAGTTTTTAGAAACTCTTCACTACCATTCGATATTGAATGACTGTTTTAAACTTGATTTCATGAAAGGAAATCAGTTTCGCTTGTGTTATTAAACCCCACTTTTGAGTCTCGATTTACGAGTAATTAAGGCTCTGTTTCATGATATTTTCTTAGTATTGTACAAGTGTACAACCTTCCTTGTTAACGGGGGGGGGGGTTTATAAACAATAGTGTGTTATAGCCAATTATTATTTGCTTCAGGCGCTCAAGGGGACCTTCAAGAGGATCTCGAAGCGGACGCCTAAAAGTTTGTTTGAGCACTTACACTTTATTTTGAATTGGTGAGTGTTCCATATAGGAGTACGTGACTTGAATAGTTTTACGACATGTTTACTCAATGGTCATTATGTGTTTAACTGTTAACTGCTATCGATAATTGCTCCTATGAACTTTTCCACCGTTTTAAGGCGAGTGTGTACTTTATCTCACTCGACCTACAAAAATAACAAATTTTTACCGTTAACCGTGAACTACTTACCGTTTACCGATTTATTTGAACTACTTACCGTTTACCGATTTATTTGATTATACTTACCGTTTACCGATTTACTTGATTACTAGCGCATGTTGTAAGCTCTAAGCTGAACTGGATCCTGCCCTTGGTTACTAACCTGCTCGAGCCAGGACTGGGCTCGGTCGGGTAGGTTGGAACCCCTGGGCCACCATTTCGGTATACTCGAGTATTACCACTGGAGGGATAAGGTGATGGCCAGACAGATCGAGGGGATCTGAAGTTATAAGTTGAAGTTGACCGAAATGATTCCATTGGAACACCGTATCCTTCAATATGTGTTTATTTCTGTAGAATGATAATTGTTTCATTTTAATGTGCCAATGTGCATCCTTGAACCATACATGTGTTATGCTCAAATTACTTGATTTATTAGAACTGCTAAAGTGTCTTGGAACCTCACTGGGCTGTTTAGCTCATTCCACATTTTTGTTTCCTTAACAGGGTTCAAGACTGAGAGTGCTCGCGAATAGTACTAAATTGTTTCCTTTTGAAGACCTTAAGTTGTATTATAGTGGATGGCTGTAGTACATATTCTTTTGGATTGTATTTAAGTTTGAAGCTATCTAATTGTAAGTATGAAATATTTTGGAGTACTTTAATTATATATTGAAAATTGTGACGACCCCACCTCTCCTGGGGCAACCCGAGGGTTCGGCGGACCGTCTGTCCAACTCTCGCCGGGACTCGATAGTGACCTCGACCGATATTACACTTTAACTCCAATAAATACCATATATACATCGAAGACCTCATTATATACAACCAAGAATATCAATAAATACATAATTATATCCAAATACATTCCAGAAAATACAAATAAGAAAATACAAATAAAATATACAATCCAAATCCAAGCCACACTTGCGCTCGTCCATTCTCGATTCCTGCAAGGCACTAAAATAATTTTGGGAGGGGTGAGCCAAAAGCTCAATGAGAATGATAGGGGATCTATTGAAAACAGTGATCAAATTCGCATTTAGTCAAAACATTAGTTTCCAAATCATTTCATAAAGCATTTGAGTCTTTCAAATCATTGCACAATACTTGGTTTAAAATGCCAAACAAAATCCCAAGGAGACAATTATACAGTATCAGATAACCAGTCATTAGGTAACAAATCAATAGCAGAAATGTAACAATACAATAAAAGGACAGGGATGGCTCCAAAGCCAA
Source organism: Coffea humblotiana (assembly GCA_023065735.1). Lineage (NCBI taxonomy): Eukaryota > Viridiplantae > Streptophyta > Magnoliopsida > Gentianales > Rubiaceae > Coffea > Coffea humblotiana. Next base: position 8,836 of record JACYVW010000376.1, on the reverse strand, counting down.
TTCCACTTTCCAATTAGGTCACCTGTTGACACTCCATCAACCAATAATCCGTAGAACTCCACTTCACTCCACCCGTTCACCTTAATCACCCACACTGGCCAGTCACTCAATAACAGTTCAGTACAGCCTGAGTTTATAGCCCACTGGCAGCTCAGACCTCTCGAGTTTATAGCCTACTGGCCACCCGGGATAACAGTACAGTACAGTTCAGTGGTTTGATCCCAAAGTTAGCATTGGACTGACTTCGACCAAACCCCAGCCGGCTCGAATAGTCCGTCTAACCTAGAGACCGGGCATAGTCACCCCTCCAGGAGGTGGGGTGTTACCCACAACAAGTGAAGAGTCCAAGCCCGTAGGTCAAGGAACCTCAACACCCCTCCAGGAGGTGGGGTGTTACCCACAACAAGTGACCAGCCCACATGCACATTACATCACATTACACAATCAATATACAATCTCAGTACAAATCACATTCCACAATAGCTAATAAAGAACAAGTAATGAGACCTAAAGCGAGTGCCGATAAGGTACACTCTCACCTAAGTCTCATATAACCACATAAGCACATTGAGCATTGTATCACATTAGCACCAAGCCAATCGAACAGTGGAAAGTCACATATCCAATTAAGGAAGTACAGTTCGCAAATCCATTTAACAAAGACTTTTAGTATCGGCAAACATTTGTCAATAAAAGAGTTCAAAATCAGTTATGCATATACAGTTCAAGAAGCAGGGGCGAAAATAGTTTGGAATCCACTCACCAATCACCGCTCATGATCCCCATTCACCACAAATTGATTCTTGTCCGAATCCAACTCCTAAACCACGAAGAACATTATAGTGCGTCCCTGTCACCATTTAGGAATTTAAGCAAAACTGGAGCTACACTTATCGTATTGAAACAAAAAATATACCATTTCGAAGCTAAGACATAGATCTACAATTCTCATGAAGACATCTTAACCCAGTTCTCACCCTAACTAGGTCAAATTTACCAAAACAGCCCCCAGATTTTCCAGTTCGAAGCTCACTGACACAAATACTGACAGTCCTGATTCAGTTAATCATAACTCAGCACACCCAACTCCGATTCAGGTAATTCCAAAGCCATTAGAAACCTAAGATGCAAGGCTAAATTCTTAAGAAGACATCGACAACCAATTCATTCATCTTCCCAGCTAAATGAACCATTTACAGAGACAGATTTCCAGTTTTTGGCAGAAACAGGGAACCAGGGGCAAAATAGTTCATTTCACACTCTACGTTGCTCCGATTGAGCTGAAAATTTACAGGTAGATTCCTCACTCAATTCTATACAACTTTCATGTTTTGTGCCAAGGCTAATTCAGCCTCCATCATATTCGAATATCCAGAACACATTCGGACAGAAACTAAAATAGAAATGAAATTTCTGGGAGTTCATTCAATCAACTTCATACCAACGAAATTCCAACCATCCAAATTAGTTCTTAACTCAGTACATTCAATTTTCAATCATCAATTCAAGTTATATCACAAGAATCAAGAGCTAGGAAACCAATTTACCTCTTAACCTTAAGCTGGCCGGTTGAGATTAACCCCAAAAAATCATGAAAACCAAACCCATGAAATCATCCAAACAACTAAGGAATATCATTAACAAAGCTCAAACATCAATTAATTCCAGCTTTAAGCTCCCAAATCTGAATTTCCAGCAAGTGAGAACAAGATATTTACCTCAAGTTGAAGTTGTGAACTCAAGTTCTTCAAGTTCAAGTGCCAAATCTCTTCCTATTTTTCAAGCTAAGATGATCGGTGGTCAAGGTGGATGAAGCAGCAAATTTTTTTCTAGTTTTTCCTCTCTTTCTCCCTTTGTTCTCCACGGTTCTAGCTGGAATGTTTCAGTTTCAAGGCTGCCCGATTTCATGCTAGCTGAAAGCTTAAATGCTAAGTTTTTTCCTTAGGTGTTGTTTGGTCAAGTTGCTAAATATTTGAGTCAACAATATCAAGCTTCTTTCTTTCTTCTCCTAGCTCACGGCAGCTTGTTCTTGGTGTTGGCTTTGTTTGTTTTGTCTTATGTCCTACTAACTTAATATCCACTTAATGCACTAACTTAGTTTAATTAAAACTTAAGCACACTAACCCAAAGTACTAATCACTCGAACCCCTACTAAACATGCATGCATGCACATACAATCACGAAAATATTAGTTGGTTGAATTTAATTTAAACTTAAAGGTTTAGTTTTGAAAGTAGGTTTTAATGATTCAATTAAATTTTTCACTTTTGGTATGCAAAATACCTTTTGAAAATTAAAACATATGGTAAAAATACATTTTTCACACAATAGCTACTATAATTATCCATATTTAATTTATTTGAGAAAATTAGGAATCCGGGATCTCACAAAAATATTTGAGGTATTTTCGAACTTTTGAATTACGGATTGTAGTGAGTCCCGCGAGAGCTGGGCAGGCGTCCCGCCGATACCCTTGGGTTCGCCCTTGGGAGAAGTGGGGGCGTCACATGAGGACTATAATTCATTCCTTAAAGATTGCTTTACTCTAGACCTGCTAGTGCATGCAGCATCTTTCAGCTATCAAGAAGAATAACCAAAAAAATTATTGCTCTCTGTTTATATCTACTCTTTTCGTACCTAATTAATATGCCAAATCATCCAGGGGAAAATTCTGACAATTAGAGTTTAATTTTGTGCCCGTAATATTAAATATATATAATTAGAAGAATCTTTCCAAAAGACAAGCAAACTCGCATAGAGGCAACTAAGGATGATTGTTATACATTAAAAAGGAAACTATCCAATAAAGAACATCCAAACATGTGACATATATAGAAACAAAGAGATAATAGAATCACAAAGAACTGTTGTATAATATAATAATTTTTTTTTCATAAAAACACAGGTAAGAGAAGAGGCAACTATAATGTACAAATTATGGTGTTATCTCAATCTGATTATGCAGCAGAATACCCTAGTATGTATAACATAACTATCACTACGTATAAAATCCATGACAAGTACATTTAGCCTAATATGTACATATTACAACCTACATTTATCCAATCAAGTTTAATCCTATGGATTGGTACTATAGAAATAGGTACCAGGTTACAAACATGGGATAACAAGGATAACAAACTATCAATTTAATAGTGTGTGTACTTTTCCCTTACTTTTATTTATTTCCCTTCCACTGTAAATCCCACCGACCTTGCTTTAACATGGTTATGTTAATAGATTACCAAGTTACAACTGAATGAAATTATTTGTCTAGTGTCATTATTTATTCACCAATAATAATAGTTATCCAACATGATGTACAAGCGTGCTAACTAAGATATCTTGTAACCATTTTCTATTACTAAGTAAGGGCACAATAAATACTGTGTTCTTTTCCTTCACTATGACCTTTCTTTAAGATGATTATGTTAATTGATTACTAATTTACAATCACATGAATATATTTTTTCACTATCACTATTAATTCACAAAAAGTAATAGGTGTTCAACATGATGTACAGACACACTACTAATAAGACATCTTATAACTGCTTTATTACATTAAGTGAGTCACATTCAACAATATGTACATTCAACCTAACATATACAAATTAAAATCTATTATTCATATCAATCAAGTTTGAAGCAATTTACTTCGCCTACTACATTGCAAAAGTATGATTGACTACTAATTTTCAAACATGAGGTACTACCCATTGATGGCTAATAGTGTATGCACTTTCCTCCCTCTTCTAGCTCTTATGGATAGTTAGTAGGCCATCTTGTAATCCATCATAATCCTTCACTTTTCTTACCTTTACTCTCAATGTATGTCCCATACCACTTCAATGTAATCGGTCATAAATACTCGGTAATACTATGTACACCATAAGGTGTCCCTACTTACCCACTCATACAGAACAAAAACAAATTAACTTCAAAATTTTCCTATTATTTTATCGATCGAAAACCTCTCCCACCCATTTAGTTCATATAATGACTACACTATTGCTATTAATGTGAGAGTTATGATCCCTGTTTATCCTCTCCTAACAACAACTTCTACTAATTGGTTTGGAAGTTCTCAGTCTACTAATTGCCTTTTTGCAAATACTTGGCATGCAAAATTTCGCTCTACTTTACTCTTCCATATGGCCCATGAACAGATCTAATTTCTAACATCCATAGGGTTTCCAGCGCCATGATATAAAATCGTAGGATGCCATTCACCAAACAATGGAAATTATGTCTTTGGTTTGCAATATTTTACCTGTAGGGTTTACATAGATGCGATTGGGTGTCACTACTTTGGACCTCATCATCTTTAGCTTCATTATTTGGTCCTGACCTTCTCCAAGCCTTTATAGATATTAGGCCTCCGAGACTTTCTCCTTCAATAGGTAGTTCTTCCTTTTCTTAAGTGTATTTTGACTACTCTTCTTCCACCCCTTGCCTGCAACTTTCCTACTCACAAATTATATTTTGCTTTGGTTCTAAAGTTGTGGATGAATATTGTCAATTTTTTGGGGGAGACTAAAAAGAGTTCTTCATTTGAAAATTTTAAATGAATAGTCATAACGAGTCCATTTGGAGGGGGATTTTTGTGGAACGGAGTTTCAATAGTTGGTAATGAAATCCATTAGGCTCACACATTTTTTTAGTAATTTTTTCCCTGCTCACTATTCAAAACAACTCTGTTTTGAGCCTTGTCAACATGGATTGATGATGACTGCTTCTTCAATTTTGTGAGGGAACCATTCAGGGACGGTCTTTCTGATGGCTATCCCTGCCCCAAATCCCTTCAGTTCCTATAATAACTCCACTGCTCAAATAGCTTTTGTCCTTCTCCACTACTCATCATGATTCAGTTATTGAGGACTCCCATTTTAGTCTCCATTAGTTGTAACATCACCTTTCCCATTCAATCACCGATATTAGTGTATGCTGTTGTTCACCACCTATCTTAAAGAAACTTGCTATGAATAATATACACTTAAAAAGACCATGTTGTAATTATTTATTTATTTATTAATTTTGAGGCAAAATGATACCGGGGATCACATAACCGGTCCGAAGTCCTAACTATACCCTCGAAATATATCTCGCTTGTAAAAGTCAATTCAAGTTGTAAAATCCAAACTTGAACTAAATCTCACTTGTTGAAATGAATTAGACTTATAGAAATTAGGTTATAGGAACATCACTTTGGTATAATCGAGTCTATATACTTGTTGCTAATTAGTCTCTTATATAATTTCTTTAGTTTCTCCTTTCTATAAAATAAGATAGATTAAATTATAGAAATCCCTCCCTATAGAATAGGATAGATACTTATAAATACGTGATTCCCTAAGACTCGGCAAAATGAATTCGGCAAATCATATTTGGGGAGTCATTGGTGGCTCCTATATATATTCTAATAGAACGGCAAAGAATAATCAAAATACCAAACTATTATCGGCGAAAACAATGACACTTGTCGTGAACGAAGATGAGCTGCACACGGGAGGCTGACTCGTGCCATATCTCAGAAATAAAATTTAGGATTATGTTGCAAGTGAGATGAGGCACCATGTGGCACCCCACTTCTCCCTAAGGCGAACCAAAGGGTATCCGCGGGACGCCTGCCCAGCTCTCGCCAGGACTCAAGCCGGAACAATTCAAGCTTAAATATAAATATCCAACAATACAAGCCTAATTAAGAAAGTCGCTTCCATAACAATATTCAATGGAACACCATGAGTACAAAATGCATCAAACATTACGGTCTTACATTAAGTCCCAAAAATTACATCAAGTCTCCAGTTATACAATAACCCAAGGTCTAGCCATGTACATTGAAAACCCTAAAACAAAAGTACATCCAAAAGGGGTTTTCCTCTAGTTCGCTCCAATCCATTCCTGTTAAGGAAAACAAATCTAAAGGGTGAGCAAAACGCTCGTGAGGCCAAGGAACACACATGCAAGCACACAATCCAAGTAACAAGCCCAAATAATGGATAAAGTAGTAATATGCGAGAAATTAGCAATTCAAGCAATAATGTGTAAACAGAAACAATTCAAGGATACAAGAGCTCTCAGGAGCTATTTTCCACTTGCACGATCCAAAACCTCCACGAATTGACACTCCGTCAATCGGGTAAGTTTTTGTCCGTAGAACTTCACTTATCATGTCCCCTTTCACCTTACATACCCCTGTATCGGGCCCGCCTGTCATTTATTGGTGGCGATACTGCATCGAGTATGCCAAGCAAGACCTCTCATTAGGTCAAACTTATTTTTCTCATGGTTCACCAAGGAGCCCGACCAAGCCCATGCCGGCTCAAGTCCAAGGTTAGCCAGTGAGAGTTGGGCGTCCCCCAAGCATGTTTGAGTGTCGAGGAGATTCACTCCAACGACGTATGCAGCCATAGCATACAATTTCATATCGTTCAAGCATTTAGCATTTTCAAGCATTTGATAATTTCAAGCATTTGGCAGGTTTCAAGCATTTCAAGCATGAGTCATTTATTTCGAATGAGAACGAGTGCGATAAAGTACACACTCGACTCCATTTTAAAAATCTCGTTTCGTGGATATCAGGTAAGCATGTATCGAATGCATATAGTTTCAACTATCCATGCACTTGACACTCACCAAGTTTTTCAAGTAGAAACGTCACTAGAGTTTCAAGCGTTCACCGTTGGATCCTCTTGAAGGTCCTCGTCGGTGCCTGAGCAATTAAATAGTAATCCATTACTTGGACTCCTAATTATCGAGGAAGATTGTACACTTGCACAGTCTAAGAAAATTCTCGTGAAAATGAGCCCGATTTATACGTAAATCAAGGCTCAAAGGTGGGATTTTAAGGTACAAGAGAAATCAGATTTTCACCTTTGAAATCGAGTGTACAACGCTCGAGTGTTATCGAGGGGAAAAGGAGAATTCGAAAAACTCCATTTCCTTAAGTTTCAAAAATTTCAGATTTAAGGGGTATTCTAGCAAAAATCATAACTCACTCTTCGTAGGTCCAAAATTAGAAAACTTGGTACCGTTGGAAACTTCTTTCAAAGGACTAAAAGTTTCTAGAAGAAACCTTTCTATGATTCCTAATGGAAGATATTCGAAAATTAGCTCAAACTCGCTGTTCAAAGCTTGTAAGGCAGTTTGGAGGTTGGTTTTTCGCCAACTTTGGAAAATCGGCAAAAATCACAGGATTCGATCTAGCCTTTGAATTTTAGAACTCTATTAGAGTTGCAAGCAATGTTTAAAATCCAACAAATGGAACAAGAATTGGAGTTTTGAGCATCAAGATATAGTAGCTCAAAGTTGGTGCGAAAACGAAGCTCACTGGGCAAATTTCCAGATTTGAAGCTGGAAATTTGCGACTCTAGTTGAGCATCGAAACGGATTCGGAATAACACCAAATTTGGCAGTATTATACTACCATATGAGGGCTATACCTCTACCAAATTTCATGGAAAAATTCCCTTGGAAAGCTAGTGAACAAAGTCAATAAAGTTTGTAAAATTCCTAAGGCAATCTGCCTTGCCTTTGCGTTTTTCTCTTTTCCAAACATTTGGCCAATGAATTTTCTCAAACATCATTCATTTATGAAGAAAAGGTCTGTGACACATCCAAGGTGCAATTTGGTAGGTGGTTGGTACCAAGAATTCGAAATAACAAGTCCCAAATCAAAGCTAAAGCATTAACTAGCCAAAAGAGGGTTTTCTACCCTTGAGTCAGTTTCGGATTTCGGCCACAACTCACTCAATTCAATTCCGAATTGAGTGTGGTTGGTGGCATTAGAAACTACATTCATAAGGCTACAATTTCTTAGAAGAAATCAGTTTCAAAATCAGTCCACAACCAGGTCATTTTTGGACATCACGTTGCTGCTAAAAACAGAGTCCCCTATGAGGACGTGAAACAGGGCAGTCGACTTTACAAGCTCAGTACAGATTGCTCAGATCGAATTAGAACTTGCATTTTATACCGTTGGAAAGATGGGATTGTCTAGTTTCCAGTGCCGCAAACGGCACTCGATTTCGACATCGGAGCAAAGAGTTATGGTCATTTGAAATTCGCTGCCAGAACAAGTCTGGACACGTTTCCAGCCACGAAGAATTTTCGAAATCTAAACATTTACCCAACCAAATCAAGTGATTTTTGGTGGAAACATTCCACACAACCTATACAACATATTTTCATCAAAATTAAGTCAATTGGACCACAAAAAGCTACACCAAGGGGCACGGCAAAGGCAGGGCAGAACCGGCCCCTTCTTTCCTTTTGTTTCCTTTGAGTTTTCTTTCCACCTATCCACTTATAATCACTAGTTTAACCACTAAATCAACACAAACAACACCCAATATCATCACATCAGATCATCAAGTCCATTGTGGGATTTCATAGAGCCCACTCACAAGATTTTCAACAATATAGAAGTACCCACATGAAGCTACAAGCTTCCAAGTGCAATTTAACTTACAAAAGCTAAGATTTAAGAGTTGGATCTTCATTACCTCCTAGATGGTATTAAACCAGAATTTTTCAGTCCCTTTTTGCTCCAAGAAACCGTGAGGGTGAAGCTCCTTTCCTAGCCCAAGATGATCTCCAAGTGATTTGCTAGTTGTGGTAAAATTTTGGAGTAATTTGAAGTGAATTTGATGGTTAGATTGAAAGAAATGAAGAGGAAAGTTTCTTGCTCTTTCTTGCTTGAGAAGCTCGGCTGTTTGGATGAAGAAAAAGAGAGGAATGGCTGATGATAAAGCTTCTTGAGTAAGTTTGGTAGTTGGCAAAAGTCAACTCTTCAATCGCGCGCGCACGCGCGCGTTTCGTGCTCGATTCCTCT
>JACYVW010000374.1:0-22205 GCA_023065735.1 Coffea humblotiana | reverse complement strand
GATGAAGGGTTACGTCTACAGTCGTGAACAGTACCGATGAACAGTACCCCCCCATTTTTTTTTCTTTCTCTCAACGATTTCAAGACTGAAGAACAAGATCACAAGACACCAACAAGATCAAGAAACACGACGCAACCAAGAATCAATCACGGACAACAAGCAACAAGACATAAACAACAAGAAGAAACGAAGAAACCCTAGCGACTCAATTTTTTTTTTGACACGAGAATCTGAATTGGAAACAAGAAGATATGACTCAATTCAAAAGAAAAGAAGGATATAACCTGGTGGTTGTCGACTAGCTCTGATTACCAACTGATGTGATACACACTTGGACACGATCTAGACAACCAATCACCAACGGTTTGAGCAGCGGAAATTTGACCCAATCTAATCCCCGAAGTAGCGAACAATATTGATATTATCTCAACCCACTACTTAACGAATTAGCGAACCAAACTATAGGTAGAGGAACGCCACAACCAAGGAGTTATTTGATTGATAAGTTCACTTGAATAACTTGAGAAAGATTCTCAAATATTCAAAGAAACTCTCTTGGAAAGAGAAAGTGAAAAACTCACGATTCTTATTAATGCAAAAACTGATTCCAAAGGTCTCTTGCCTTGGCTATATATATAGCCTTACAATTGACAACCTAAAGTGACTTGAAAAAAACCCTAATTCGGCTAGGCTAGGCCTTTTGGGCCGAAATAAAGACTAAAATGGGCTATCTAATATTCGGCCATCTTGAAGAGTTATTTGGCCGAATTTATTGACGAGAATAAATGACAAAAATAGTGACTAAATGACTAATTTGCCCTTGGTCTTCTAGCCATCACTTGACTCTTCAACTTGGAGCAAGGTGTATACTGTTGAATCTTCATTCTCCAAACCTTTAATGATCTTTAAATCATCTCCAACTCTCTCTTGGATAGTGCATACAAGAGCTTGAAGGGCTTCGCGCATCTTCTTGGCACGAGTTCTTGTGATCGGGCTACTTGAACGGAGTTGTGGGCTAGAGTGGGGGATCCGGATCATATCATTCCCCTCCTCTTGAAAGCGATTTGTCCACAAATCGACGGCGCGCTTAAAGGACAATAAGGTTGGAAATAGATGAATGACTGCGAGCCATGTTGCATGTCGTTTGGGTAGCCTTATGACGCTTTTGAACAAAGACATTCTCCAAGACAAGAAACATCTTGTATAAAGCTTGTGAAAATTCCAGGTTCCACTCCAAAGCTCTCTAATCAGCCTTTTGTCATGAATGGTCGAATTTGGACCTACACAATAAATCACACAATTAGTATTTGTAGGTATAAAATCACTTGACAGCTTACCATTCACATTCACAAGATAATGATCTTCATAGTGATGCTCAATCAGGTTAGAAAAGTCCCAACTATGATTGTGCAAGGTTACAAAATTCATTGCAAGTTGTTGTTGATATGGCCCATCTTGCACAAATGGAGCAAGATTGAGATAGACAGCTTTTGTACCTTCAAATTGAAGAATAAAATCAGGTTGTAAGGAATTCGAATTTGGACTAATGAGGAAAAAATTATCACCAACGAAATAAGAAGGAAGTTTATAACAAGTTTCAAGTGTAGAAACTCCCTTTGAAACTTCATTATTCCTCCCAACAAGCAAATCAGGCTCATGGTTGAAGTTGAACATCAATGGATGACAAAGAGATACAACACTTAAGATGCAAACTCCATGAAAAGTTTGATATTCACCAATGGATTTAGGTATAGAACAAGCCGAGATCAACTCAATTTTTCCTTGCTTAAACTGCCTAAAAGTAGAAACACTAAAAAACAAAGTAGAGTTAAGGTCGTTAGAAAAAACGTATGATCCCACATCCTTTCTCACAATCAACTCACTCTTAGAATTTTTAATCTCTTTCTCATGCTCAATAGCTAACTTTTCCCTCTCATTATTCTCAACCTCTTTCTCCTTTTCAACTCCCTCGAATTTTACCTCTTCAGTCACAATTCCCTCATCTCGCTCTTTCTTCATACTATAACACTCATCATGCTCACTCTTCATGTATGCTAGATCAATACAAAGTTACTTAGAATTAAGCGACACAAGCCTGGTACGACGGCAATTAAATGTGAAGGAATACTTATTAGTATATCCATCATATTTGACTTCTCGATTAAACATCCACCATTGTCCCAACAGCACATACGTCACTTGAATAGGAACTACATCACACAACACCTCATCCACGTATTGACCAATACGAAAAGGAACAAGTGTGTGCTTCGTAACCCAAATATCACCACTATCACTTTGCAACTTGTAAGGTCGAAGATGATCAATGGTTGGAAGATTCAATTTTTCAACCAAGACAGTACTTGCGAGGTTAACTTCACAACCCTTATCAATGGCTAAGCTACAAACTTTATCCTTGATGTGGCAACGTGTATAAAGCCAATCATTTTTTTGAGCTTTGATGATTTCCAATTGCTCAGTTATCTCACGCAATGCCACAGCATTTACTCCTTTAGGCACAAGATGGTGAAGCTGCAGTTGAGCATCCGTTTGTCTCATACTTTTATTACCTGCAAAACTCAACAAACATTAGTAGAAAAGGCCTCACTCACTCCCTTAAGTGTTTCTCTCACTCTCGTGTATCGCTCAAGTGTTTAAAACACTCTAATGCTCTCATAACTAACCTTTCAAATCCCTTGATTGCTTCCTTGAAGAAATCAGAAATTTCCTCCAAGTGATTCAATCAAACTGTAATCAAGTTTTTCCCAAAATGTGGCGTATTAATGCTGGGATTTTAGGGTTTATTGGACCGTCAAAGTGACTCAAGGAATGCTGTGAAAACTTGCTGAAAATTACCAGATTTAGTCCGCAAAAGATAGCCCACGAATTGGAGGAGTTTAACTTAGACAAGGACTCGAACAACTAATTGAAGTCCTAGACTGATTTGGACTCCTTATGGACACTTCTAAGCACGAAATACAATCTGAAAAAGGAATCAAAACACTAATGTTTAAGGCTGGACAGAATGTTAAGTTCGACTAAGCAAGAATCAAGATGGCAGAAATTTTGGATCCTAGAGTAACTCTACCCGGTTGCACTAGACTGATTTGTTGTGGAGGTTGCAAGCAACGTTTCTTGGGTGGTTTTGGGTTTGTTTGGGGGCTGTTTTTCTGGTTTCCCACGGTGCAAAGGTGAGCAAAACCGAATTGGGCAGTTGGAGTGTATCTAGGATTTGTTTTAGCAAACCCAAGACAACTTGGTTTCCCTCCTTTTCTGATCCAAATCTGTCCCATTTTGTTTTCTTTCTTGCTTTTTTTTTTTGTAACGCAATCAGATTTCTTTTTCTTCTTTTTCATTTCGGATCACAACAAGAAACAAGAATTTCGTTTGGATATTTGCACAAGATCAGCCCCAATTAGAAACAAGAACTAGGGTTTGGTTTGTTCAAGATATGGTGATTTTGACTTCAAGAATTCAAGAACCCAAGAATACCAACCCAATACTTCAAGATTCAGCCAAGAATTTCCAGAAAATTCAAGAAATTATCAAGATTCCCAAGAAAAAAAAGGTGAACAGCCTTCTTTGTAGTGCAAGACACAAAAATTCCCAACACCCTTTGTCAAGAAACCCTAGTTTGAACGTTGGATTTCAAGAACCCACTATGCAATTCAAGAACTTTAAGAAATTACCAAGCAAACTACAAGAAGCAAGAACAACAAGAAACAAACACAAGGTATGGGAAATTTTTTTTTCCGGGATGAACAGTACTGCTACAGTAGCGCGGATGAAGAGTTACGTCTACAGTCGTGAACAGTACCGATGAACAGTACCCCCCCATTTTTTTTTCTTTCTCTCAACGATTTCAAGACTGAAGAACAAGATCACAAGACACCAACAAGATCAAGAAACACGACGCAACCAAGAATCAATCACGGACAACAAGCAACAAGACATAAACAACAAGAAGAAACGAAGAAACCCTAGCGACTCAATTTTTTTTTTGACACGAGAATCTGAATTGGAAACAAGAAGATATGACTCAATTCAAAAGAAAAGAAGGATATAACCTGGTGGTTGTCGACTAGCTCTGATTACCAACTGATGTGATACACACTTGGACACGATCTAGACAACCAATCACCAACGGTTTGAGCAGCGGAAATTTGACCCAATCTAATCCCCGAAGTAGCGAACAATATTGATATTATCTCAACCCACTACTTAACGAATTAGCGAACCAAACTATAGGTAGAGGAACGCCACAACCAAGGAGTTATTTGATTGATAAGTTCACTTGAATAACTTGAGAAAGATTCTCAAATATTCAAAGAAACTCTCTTGGAAAGAGAAAGTGAAAAACTCACGATTCTTATTAATGCAAAAACTGATTCCAAAGGTCTCTTGCCTTGGCTATATATATAGCCTTACAATTGACAACCTAAAGTGACTTGAAAAAAACCCTAATTCGGCTAGGGCCTTTTGGGCCGAAATAAAGACTAAAATGGGCTATCTAATATTCGGCCATCTTGAAGAGTTATTTGGCCGAATTTATTGACGAGAATAAATGACAAAAATAGTGACTAAATGACTAATTTGCCCTTGGTCTTCTAGCCATCACTTGACTCTTCAACTTGGAGCAAGGTGTATACTGTTGAATCTTCATTCTCCAAACCTTTAATGATCTTTAAATCATCTCCAACTCTCTCTTGGATAGTGCATACAAGAGCTTGAAGGGCTTGCGCATCTTCTTGGCACGAGTTCTTGTGATCGGGCTACTTGAACGGAGTTGTGGGCTAGAGTGGGGGATCCGGATCATATCATTCCCCTCCTCTTGAAAGCGATTTGTCCACAAATCGACGGCGCGCTTAAAGGACAATAAGGTTGGAAATAGATGAATGACTGCGAGCCATGTTGCATGTCGTTTGGGTAGCCTTATGACGCTTTTGAACAAAGACATTCTCCAAGACAAGAAACATCTTGTATAAAGCTTGTGAAAATTCCAGGTTCCACTCCAAAGCTCTCTAATCAGCCTTTTGTCATGAATGGTCGAATTTGGACCTACACAATAAATCACACAATTAGTATTTGTAGGTATCCTCTACCGTTGAATCCGTTCTTGAGTGGTCCAAGTTTGGGTTCAATTCCATCCATTACCCATGTGAGAACCCGAAAATTTTCACATTTTCAAGTATTATTTTTTTCTGTGCCTATATTTATACTGTCCTTTGAAAATATTAAATGTTTTGTACATTTTACAAGTAAGTACAATTTTTAAATCATTTTCCTAGTATAAGTTAGTGTACATAACTTGAAGTGCAATTGTTCGATGTGGGGCCCGCTAGTGCGATATAATTTTTCCGATTAGGTGATGAAATACTAAGTGATATTATTCTACATTGTGTTAAAAGATAATTGGAGGTTGGACTTTGACCAAGAGAATTAACTTTCTTCAAAACCAAATTTTGACCAAAATTCCCTCATTTCTTTCCCTTGCCTTGGCCGAACTCTTGGAGAGAAAAACAAGAGAGAGAGCTCTTCCATTTCTAGCTTAAATCCTTGCTCAAATCTTGAGCTTTAACCAACCAAATTGAAAACTACACCATACAAGTGCTAGCTAAGAGAAATTGAAGGCCTTGGTGGAGTTGTTTTGGGAGGAGGAAGTCTAAGCTACCAACTTTCTTTGAGGTTTCAAGGTAAGATTGCTAAGAACACCCTTCTTTGGTTCCAATAGATGCTAATTAGTGGCCTATGGTGGCTTGCTAACATGATTAATGGATGATTTTGTGGATTAATGGAGAGTTGGTTAGATTTCTGATTTATTGGGAATTTTCTGCCCTAATCTGATCAGTTCTGTTCGTCCATGATGGAGGCCGAATTGGCCTTAGCTCAAAACATGAAAGTTGTAGAGAATTAAGTGTAGATTATGCCTGTAAAATTTCAGCTCAATCGGAGCACGGTATCCTGTGAAATGACTATTTTACCCCTGCTGCCCTGTTTCTGTCCGGAAATGATAATCAGCCCCTGTATTTGGCTCTTTGGCTGGGAAGATTACTGAATTAACTTTTGATGCCTTCTTAAGAATTGTAGCCTTGTATCTTAGCTTTCATATGGCTTTGAAATCAACTGAATCGGAGTTTTGTGTGCTGAGTTATGTTGGAATATTTGGGCCTGGTTTTGGATGGCTGTAAGCTTCAATTGGTTGCATTTTAAGGGTTGTTTGATATCTTATAGTTTGTGTATGCAATTGTGGTTGAAAATGTGAGATTGGTGGTTGGTTGTAGGATGGAAAGTAAGGAAAAACAAGGGGAAATGCTGTCCGTTATTTTTCTTGAACTTGAGTGAATGGATATGAGATTGGATGTAGTTTTGTGATGCATTAGACTTATTTTGCTTACTTTGCTTAGAGTAACTTAGTGCCACTTTAGTAGAGTTATATGAGCTGTTTCACTTGCAACTTGTACATTTCGTTTTAACCATGATGCTTAGTCTAAATGTTAAGTTTTGAACTTCAAATACGTGTTCATTTTCGTCCCGAAACAAAAGGAGTGGCCTAGGGTTTCTCGGCCGCAAAACCTAATTTTAACGCGCAAGGTTTTAAGTGTGAATTCAAGGTATTTGACTACCTTTTCCATATGATTTTTAACCAAAATACTTGTTATATATTAATTCTTTGCAAATGTGTTAGTTTTGAGCCAAAAACACGTTTTACGAAAAATGGAGAAATTCTACTGTTCACTATCCGGCCGCATATCCGGCCAAGTTCTGGCCGGATTCTAACGTGGCACTATTCCGAATTTTCCGATGAAATTTTCTAAAACTCTTTTGAAGTTAATTCTATGTTTGGTTTGAGAAAACCTTTAGTTACTCATTTCCTTTGATCAAAATGTACTCTTTCCACTTCTAAAATCATACTTTTACTTTGTATTAGTTTTATTCGGATTTCTTTGACTCACCCACATATTTTGATGATAGAACCATAATATTTTCTCATGATTGTTATTAGGGTTTCTTGGTGACCAAAGTTGATATCCGGAGGGATACTTTGGACGTAATTTTGCTTAATTAGGTGAGTGTTCTATATACGATTTGTTTTTAATGACTATGTGAATTGTTGTGACTATTTGGATTGTTGCCTTGTTATGTGATTGAGGTACGCTATATTTCCATTGACTACGTGGCTTGTTATGGTTATTTGAACTCTTAAATGTTTCAATGAATACTCAAAACGACTTTTCTAGGCGAGTGTGTACTTTATCGCACTCGACCTAAATGAACGTGAAATTTTCAATGATTGAATGATTGAATGTTACTTGTGCATGAATGTAAGCCTTCGGGCTGAACTGGGCCCTTACCCTTGGTTATTGGTCGACTCGAGCCAGAAGCGGACTCGGTCGGGCGATTAGTGACCCTGGGTGAATGTTGGTATACTCGAGTATGACCACGACGTTGGCGGAGCGAGGGGAATGAAATGAATGAACGAATGACATGAAAATGAAGGACTTTTCACTTACAAACATGTTTTTAATGATCGGAGAAATAAGGACAACGTTGAACGAATGAATGAACGAATGGCTCCTCGTGAGCCCGTATCCGATGAACAGTACCCCCCATTTTTTTTCTTTCTCTCAACGATTTCAAGACTGAAGAACAAGATCACAAGACACCAACAAGATCAAGAAACACGACGCAACCAAGAATCAATCACGGACAACAAGCAACAAGACATAAACAACAAGAAGAAACGAAGAAACCCTAGCGACTCAATTTTTTTTTTGACACGAGAATCTGAATTGGAAACAAGAAGATATGACTCAATTCAAAAGAAAAGAAGGATATAACCTGGTGGTTGTCGACTAGCTCTGATTACCAACTGATGTGATACACACTTGGACACGATCTAGACAACCAATCACCAACGGTTTGAGCAGCGGAAATTTGACCCAATCTAATCCCCGAAGTAGCGAACAATATTGATATTATCTCAACCCACTACTTAACGAATTAGCGAACCAAACTATAGGTAGAGGAACGCCACAACCAAGGAGTTATTTGATTGATAAGTTCACTTGAATAACTTGAGAAAGATTCTCAAATATTCAAAGAAACTCTCTTGGAAAGAGAAAGTGAAAAACTCACGATTCTTATTAACTGATTCCAAAGGTCTCTTGCCTTGGCTATATATATAGCCTTACAATTGACAACCTAAAGTGACTTGAAAAAAACCCTAATTCGGCTAGGCTAGGCCTTTTGGGCCGAAATAAAGACTAAAATGGGCTATCTAATATTCGGCCATCTTGAAGAGTTATTTGGCCGAATTTATTGACGAGAATAAATGACAAAAATAGTGACTAAATGACTAATTTGCCCTTGGTCTTCTAGCCATCACTTGACTCTTCAACTTGGAGCAAGGTGTATACTGTTGAATCTTCATTCTCCAAACCTTTAATGATCTTTAAATCATCTCCAACTCTCTCTTGGATAGTGCATACAAGAGCTTGAAGGGCTTTGCGCATCTTCTTGGCACGAGTTCTTGTGATCGGGCTACTTGAACGGAGTTGTGGGCTAGAGTGGGGGATCCGGATCATATCATTCCCCTCCTCTTGAAAGCGATTTGTCCACAAATCGACGGCGCGCTTAAAGGACAATAAGGTTGGAAATAGATGAATGACTGCGAGCCATGTTGCATGTCGTTTGGGTAGCCTTATGACGCTTTTGAACAAAGACATTCTCCAAGACAAGAAACATCTTGTATAAAGCTTGTGAAAATTCCAGGTTCCACTCCAAAGCTCTCTAATCAGCCTTTTGTCATGAATGGTCGAATTTGGACCTACACAATAAATCACACAATTAGTATTTGTAGGTATAAAATCACTTGACAGCTTACCATTCACATTCACAAGATAATGATCTTCATAGTGATGCTCAATCAGGTTAGAAAAGTCCCAACTATGATTGTGCAAGGTTACAAAATTCATTGCAAGTTGTTGTTGATATGGCCCATCTTGCACAAATGGAGCAAGATTGAGATAGACAGCTTTTGTACCTTCAAATTGAAGAATAAAATCAGGTTGTAAGGAATTCGAATTTGGACTAATGAGGAAAAAATTATCACCAACGAAATAAGAAGGAAGTTTATAACAAGTTTCAAGTGTAGAAACTCCCTTTGAAACTTCATTATTCCTCCCAACAAGCAAATCAGGCTCATGGTTGAAGTTGAACATCAATGGATGACAAAGAGATACAACACTTAAGATGCAAACTCCATGAAAAGTTTGATATTCACCAATGGATTTAGGTATAGAACAAGCCGAGATCAACTCAATTTTTCCTTGCTTAAACTGCCTAAAAGTAGAAACACTAAAAAACAAAGTAGAGTTAAGGTCGTTAGAAAAAACGTATGATCCCACATCCTTTCTCACAATCAACTCACTCTTAGAATTTTTAATCTCTTTCTCATGCTCAATAGCTAACTTTTCCCTCTCATTATTCTCAACCTCTTTCTCCTTTTCAACTCCCTCGAATTTTACCTCTTCAGTCACAATTCCCTCATCTCGCTCTTTCTTCATACTATAACACTCATCATGCTCACTCTTCATGTATGCTAGATCAATACAAAGTTACTTAGAATTAAGCGACACAAGCCTGGTACGACGGCAATTAAATGTGAAGGAATACTTATTAGTATATCCATCATATTTGACTTCTCGATTAAACATCCACCATTGTCCCAACAGCACATACGTCACTTGAATAGGAACTACATCACACAACACCTCATCCACGTATTGACCAATACGAAAAGGAACAAGTGTGTGCTTCGTAACCCAAATATCACCACTATCACTTTGCAACTTGTAAGGTCGAAGATGATCAATGGTTGGAAGATTCAATTTTTCAACCAAGACAGTACTTGCGAGGTTAACTTCACAACCCTTATCAATGGCTAAGCTACAAACTTTATCCTTGATGTGGCAACGTGTATAAAGCCAATCATTTTTTTGAGCTTTGATGATTTCCAATTGCTCAGTTATCTCACGCAATGCCACAGCATTTACTCCTTTAGGCACAAGATGGTGAAGCTGCAGTTGAGCATCCGTTTGTCTCATACTTTTATTACCTGCAAAACTCAACAAACATTAGTAGAAAAGGCCTCACTCACTCCCTTAAGTGTTTCTCTCACTCTCGTGTATCGCTCAAGTGTTTAAAACACTCTAATGCTCTCATAACTAACCTTTCAAATCCCTTGATTGCTTCCTTGAAGAAATCAGAAATTTCCTCCAAGTGATTCAATCAAACTGTAATCAAGTTTTTCCCAAAATGTGGCGTATTAATGCTGGGATTTTAGGGTTTATTGGACCGTCAAAGTGACTCAAGGAATGCTGTGAAAACTTGCTGAAAATTACCAGATTTAGTCCGCAAAAGATAGCCCACGAATTGGAGGAGTTTAACTTAGACAAGGACTCGAACAACTAATTGAAGTCCTAGACTGATTTGGACTCCTTATGGACACTTCTAAGCACGAAATACAATCTGAAAAAGGAATCAAAACACTAATGTTTAAGGCTGGACAGAATGTTAAGTTCGACTAAGCAAGAATCAAGATGGCAGAAATTTTGGATCCTAGAGTAACTCTACCCGGTTGCACTAGACTGATTTGTTGTGGAGGTTGCAAGCAACGTTTCTTGGGTGGTTTTGGGTTTGTTTGGGGGCTGTTTTTCTGGTTTCCCACGGTGCAAAGGTGAGCAAAACCGAATTGGGCAGTTGGAGTGTATCTAGGATTTGTTTTAGCAAACCCAAGACAACTTGGTTTCCCTCCTTTTCTGATCCAAATCTGTCCCATTTTGTTTTCTTTCTTGCTTTTTTTTTTTGTAACGCAATCAGATTTCTTTTTCTTCTTTTTCATTTCGGATCACAACAAGAAACAAGAATTTCGTTTGGATATTTGCACAAGATCAGCCCCAATTAGAAACAAGAACTAGGGTTTGGTTTGTTCAAGATATGGTGATTTTGACTTCAAGAATTCAAGAACCCAAGAATACCAACCCAATACTTCAAGATTCAGCCAAGAATTTCCAGAAAATTCAAGAAATTATCAAGATTCCCAAGAAAAAAAAGGTGAACAGCCTTCTTTGTAGTGCAAGACACAAAAATTCCCAACACCCTTTGTCAAGAAACCCTAGTTTGAACGTTGGATTTCAAGAACCCACTATGCAATTCAAGAACTTTAAGAAATTACCAAGCAAACTACAAGAAGCAAGAACAACAAGAAACAAACACAAGGTATGGGAAATTTTTTTTTCCGGGATGAACAGTACTGCTACAGTAGCGCGGATGAAGAGTTACGTCTACAGTCGTGAACAGTACCGATGAACAGTACCCCCCATTTTTTTTTCTTTCTCTCAACGATTTCAAGACTGAAGAACAAGATCACAAGACACCAACAAGATCAAGAAACACGACGCAACCAAGAATCAATCACGGACAACAAGCAACAAGACATAAACAACAAGAAGAAACGAAGAAACCCTAGCGACTCAATTTTTTTTTTGACACGAGAATCTGAATTGGAAACAAGAAGATATGACTCAATTCAAAAGAAAAGAAGGATATAACCTGGTGGTTGTCGACTAGCTCTGATTACCAACTGATGTGATACACACTTGGACACGATCTAGACAACCAATCACCAACGGTTTGAGCAGCGGAAATTTGACCCAATCTAATCCCCGAAGTAGCGAACAATATTGATATTATCTCAACCCACTACTTAACGAATTAGCGAACCAAACTATAGGTAGAGGAACGCCACAACCAAGGAGTTATTTGATTGATAAGTTCACTTGAATAACTTGAGAAAGATTCTCAAATATTCAAAGAAACTCTCTTGGAAAGAGAAAGTGAAAAACTCACGATTCTTATTAATGCAAAAACTGATTCCAAAGGTCTCTTGCCTTGGCTATATATATAGCCTTACAATTGACAACCTAAAGTGACTTGAAAAAAACCCTAATTCGGCTAGGCTAGGCCTTTTGGGCCGAAATAAAGACTAAAATGGGCTATCTAATATTCGGCCATCTTGAAGAGTTATTTGGCCGAATTTATTGACGAGAATAAATGACAAAAATAGTGACTAAATGACTAATTTGCCCTTGGTCTTCTAGCCATCACTTGACTCTTCAACTTGGAGCAAGGTGTATACTGTTGAATCTTCATTCTCCAAACCTTTAATGATCTTTAAATCATCTCCAACTCTCTCTTGGATAGTGCATACAAGAGCTTGAAGGGCTTCGCGCATCTTCTTGGCACGAGTTCTTGTGATCGGGCTACTTGAACGGAGTTGTGGGCTAGAGTGGGGGATCCGGATCATATCATTCCCCTCCTCTTGAAAGCGATTTGTCCACAAATCGACGGCGCGCTTAAAGGACAATAAGGTTGGAAATAGATGAATGACTGCGAGCCATGTTGCATGTCGTTTGGGTAGCCTTATGACGCTTTTGAACAAAGACATTCTCCAAGACAAGAAACATCTTGTATAAAGCTTGTGAAAATTCCAGGTTCCACTCCAAAGCTCTCTAATCAGCCTTTTGTCATGAATGGTCGAATTTGGACCTACACAATAAATCACACAATTAGTATTTGTAGGTATAAAATCACTTGACAGCTTACCATTCACATTCACAAGATAATGATCTTCATAGTGATGCTCAATCAGGTTAGAAAAGTCCCAACTATGATTGTGCAAGGTTACAAAATTCATTGCAAGTTGTTGTTGATATGGCCCATCTTGCACAAATGGAGCAAGATTGAGATAGACAGCTTTTGTACCTTCAAATTGAAGAATAAAATCAGGTTGTAAGGAATTCGAATTTGGACTAATGAGGAAAAAATTATCACCAACGAAATAAGAAGGAAGTTTATAACAAGTTTCAAGTGTAGAAACTCCCTTTGAAACTTCATTATTCCTCCCAACAAGCAAATCAGGCTCATGGTTGAAGTTGAACATCAATGGATGACAAAGAGATACAACACTTAAGATGCAAACTCCATGAAAAGTTTGATATTCACCAATGGATTTAGGTATAGAACAAGCCGAGATCAACTCAATTTTTCCTTGCTTAAACTGCCTAAAAGTAGAAACACTAAAAAACAAAGTAGAGTTAAGGTCGTTAGAAAAAACGTATGATCCCACATCCTTTCTCACAATCAACTCACTCTTAGAATTTTTAATCTCTTTCTCATGCTCAATAGCTAACTTTTCCCTCTCATTATTCTCAACCTCTTTCTCCTTTTCAACTCCCTCGAATTTTACCTCTTCAGTCACAATTCCCTCATCTCGCTCTTTCTTCATACTATAACACTCATCATGCTCACTCTTCATGTATGCTAGATCAATACAAAGTTACTTAGAATTAAGCGACACAAGCCTGGTACGACGGCAATTAAATGTGAAGGAATACTTATTAGTATATCCATCATATTTGACTTCTCGATTAAACATCCACCATTGTCCCAACAGCACATACGTCACTTGAATAGGAACTACATCACACAACACCTCATCCACGTATTGACCAATACGAAAAGGAACAAGTGTGTGCTTCGTAACCCAAATATCACCACTATCACTTTGCAACTTGTAAGGTCGAAGATGATCAATGGTTGGAAGATTCAATTTTTCAACCAAGACAGTACTTGCGAGGTTAACTTCACAACCCTTATCGATACGAACCAAGAGACACCATGAGCATCAGTTCGAAGTTACCCCTAGGACCCGCACTGCACGCCGAGCACGTGCTAAGAAGATACGTCGCAGGACCTCCAAGGGCTTGTTCTCGTTGAGGTGCCAAAGACACAGAATTGCTTCCCACAGGTCAATGACGGGACCTTGAACATGAAGGGATTGAAGGTCTGTCCATGCTTGGTCGAGCAAGGCAGCCGACCACGATTGAAGGCGTCCTAAGTCGAGCTTCGGCCGTCCTTAGCCGCTTTAATTAGCTAGCTTGCGTAGTCCTTGTTTAGTCATCTTTATTTTAAACGAAAAATCGGGCCAGCTTGCTACAATGAAGGAGCCGATCCTAAAGCGTCCTAAAATGCACAAGGAACAGATTTCATGCGTTTAGCCTTTTTCCCAAATTCACTTTAGCTTTCCTACCTTGTATGGCTATAAATAGCCTACCTAGGCGCTCATTGTTTTATGCAATTAAACATTCAATCAATACAATACAGTTTGAGAGTTTTCTTGGTTTCTCCAAGGCTTCTTGAATATCTTAGAATCCCTCTAAGTGTTCGTGACTTATCAATCTAGAATCGCACTAGATTGTGGCGTCTACTACCTTTATACCAAAGTTCGTTAACCACGTGATTAACGGGTTGAGGTCATCCGCTCCAAGCTTGGTACCCTCTTGTCGATCCTGAGTCTAATCTCTTACGGGTTTCGTCACAAGGTTGGCGACGTTCGTATCAGTTGGTAATCAGAGCTAGTTAAGAGGTATCACGTTATATCCCTTTTCCTTATTTTGAGTCAAGTTTATCGTGCCAATTCATGTTTAGGTCGCTAGGGTTTTATTCTAGCATGTTCAAAAATTCTGTTTTCGTGTTTTAGTTTGCTATCCGCAATTTCCAGATTTATTGCATCGTGTTCTTGTGTCTCGTTGTTGTTGTGGTTATTTGTGTTTGCCCAGAAAAAAAAAAAAAAATCGTACTGTTCATCGGGTACTGTTCACCGATTACTATTCGCGTACTGTTCATCCGTGTCACTGTTCATCCGACTACAAAAATCTATTTGTGTGTTATCTTTTTGTGTTTTGTGTCTAGTTCAATAATAATAAAAAAAAAAACAGAAACGAAAGCAATTTGCAGCCGCTAGGGTTTGTTTCTTGTTTCCTCTTATTGTGTCTCAAGTAGGATTGTGTTCTTGTGTGCAATCTGTCCAAAATCGTAGTCGCTACTTCCTATTGATTTTTTGTCCAGATTGTAGTGTTTGCTGTGTTGCTTTGGTTGTGAAAACAACCCAGCAAAAGGTGTCAAAAAAAAAAAAGAAAAAGGTGTCGCGTACCATTGTTCTTGAATCGCGTTTGCTGGAATTTTTTTCTCCTTGAATTACCGAATCTGTTTTGCCTTGAAACTTGAACTTTTGTGTTGAATCTTGCAAATCTTGGATACCAAAACCTAACTTGGGTAGTTCTTGAGCTTCTTGATCGAAAATCTTGAAGTTCTTGGATCAACCAAGACTGATTTGGTGATTCTTGATCGAGGGTTCTTGAAACTTGGGAAGGGAACTTTTATTTTCTTGGCAAGCTCGCACTTTGATCCGAAAAATCAATTTGTTGGGACTGAATCTGAGTTCTTGAACAAATAGATTAGAGAGCCGCAAAGAAAGAAAAGGAAAAAAAAAAGGAGGAAAAAAAAACGAAAAAAAAAAGAGAAAGAAAGAAAGTCTTGGCTCTAAGTCTTCTACTTGGAAACAAGTTCAATTCTTGATCTAATTCTAATCCTAAACCTATTGGGATTAAAGTCAGCCAAGAAAACCAAAAACCCAAATCTAACCCTTCCTAAAACACCCCAACCTTCCCACATCAGACCCAAACCACTCTCCCAAGCCCGTGTAACCCCAAAGCAAGCCCAAACAGCCGCACAACATCCCAAAACAGCACCAATACTCCATAAGAACCACCAGCCCGAGCCCAAAGGCAATAGCAAAACGGAATTCCAGCAAGCAAGAGTCAATAGCGTCGTATCTAGGCTTCATAAAATTCAGCTTTGAATTGTCGTTTATTCTGGGTCAGTCCTTTCATCTTGTCCGTCCAATTGCTACGAATTTTGTGACCTTGGTTGGTAAGTTGAACAACTCTAGAAGGAGTTCTAACTTCTTCAAGGAGTTAACCGAGGAGCCTTGAAAACACCTTGGTGAGGTCATTAGAGTGATTATACACGAGAGCGAGCATATACACGTGAGGAAGTGTGTGAGGTAAACTTTGCTTATTTCCATTATTATTTTTCGTACCTTCTACTTCACCATGGCTAACGAGGGAGGAGTGAGCTCCCAAGTTTTTGATCTTAAACTTTTCACAGAGGCAATAAAAAGCGAATTGGGATGCATGATGGACCAAAAACTTGAGTTGATGCACCAACGCATCGATAGTTTGGAGTTGTCCCAAGGAGGTTCCAAAGGCAGCCGTGGTAGGATACATGTGCACGAGTCTAGCGACTCTAACTCAGACCACGACTATGAGCCTTACCAACGAAGATCCAAGCGAGAAAGTAGACCAACAAGTGACCACATTCCGGGCATAAAAGTGAAAATTCCTCCCTTCCAAGGACGATCGGACCCCGACACATATTTAGAGTGGGAGAAGCGGATTGAACTTGCCTTCGATTGCAATGCCTACTCGGAGGAGCAAAAGGTCAAGTTGGCAGTGGTCGAATTCACCGACTACGCCGTTGTGTGGTGGGATCAACTCTCCACTAGTCGAAAGAGGAGCGGTGAACCCGCCGTACAAACTTGGACCGAATTGAGACGACTAATGAGGAAGCGTTTCGTACCAAGTCACTACTACCGTGACTTGTACCAAAAGCTTCAAGCCCTTAGTCAAGGAGCTCGAAGTGTCGAAGACTACCATAAGGAGATGGAGGTACTTATGTTGCGAGCCGATATCACAGAGGATCGAGAAGCGACAATGGCGCGCTTCTTGAACGGATTAAGGACCGAAATCGCCGAGCAAGTGGAATTACACCATTATGTGGAGCTTGGTGACTTGGTGGAGAAAGCCATCAAGATTGAAAGGAGGATTAAGAGGAGGGGTCAGCCTAAGAGTTACTCCAACTTCTCACCCTCTTATCCTCGCACTACACCACCAAGGAAGGAAGACAAAGGGCCGAGTAGCTCTACGCCATCAAGACCAAGGCCGGAAATGACTAAATGGGAGTCTAAGGCAATACCAAGGACTGCCATTGAGTCGAGCATGGGGCGAAACCGAGATACCAAATGTTTCAAGTGCCAAGGCCGAGGGCACATCGCTAGTCAATGCCCAAACCAACGCACTATGATCATTTTACCAACTGGGGAGTTTCTCACCGACGATGAAGATGAAAAAGAGGAGTTGCCATCACTTGAGGAAGAAGAAGAAGAAGAGGAAGCATTGCCCGTCAACGAGCGAGTTGGACTCGTTGTTAGACGAGCCTTAGCAACTCAAGTCAAAACCGCCGACCAAGCACAAAGGGAGAACATCTTCTACACCCGATGCTATATCAAAGGAAAGGTATGTAGCTTGATCATCGATGGGGGAAGTTGTGCTAATGTTGCTAGTGCCTTGATGGTGGAGAAACTAGCACTACCCACTCTCCGCCATCCAACACCTTATCGTTTGCAATGGTTAAACGATAGTGGGGATGTTCGTGTCACCAAGCAAGTCCAAGTACCTTTCCAAATTGGAAAATATGAGGACATGGTGTTATGCGACGTAGTCCCTATGCAAGCATGCCACATATTATTAGGGAGGCCGTGGCAATTTGATAAGGGAGTCACATTCGATGGCGTTACCAATAAATACTCCTTCAAACAAGGCGCGAAGAGGATTGTTCTAGTGCCACTTACTCCTAGCCAAGTTCGTGAAGATCAAGAAAGCTTGATAAAGGAAAGTGAGCACGAGAATGAAAAGAAAAAGATGGAAAATGCCGAGAGCTCAAAAGAAAATGATAAGGCCGAGAAAATTGAGAGGAAAAAAGCACATGGTGGGCCGACCAAAATGGAAAAGAAAGAGAAAAGGCAAAATCTACTGATAAAAGCCAATGTAGTAAGAAAAGCCTTGAGTGTTAATACAACTATCTTTGTACTCTTGTGCAAAGAGGTGTTGGTTATTACAAGTGATCTTACTAACACTTTACCACCTAGTATTGTCTCCCTCTTGCAGGATTATGATGACGTCTTCCCCGATGAGATTCCAAATGGACTACCACCAATAAGGGGAATTGAACATCAAATCGACTTGGTTCCAGGTGCCCCACTTCCTAACAAACCAGCTTACAAAATGGGACCAGATGAAACAAAAGAGCTCCAACGCCAAATCGAAGAGCTCCTAACAAAAGGATGGGCGCGGGAAAGCTTGAGTCCGTGCGCGGTTCCCGTCATCTTGGTACCTAAAAAGGATGGAAGTTGGCGAATGTGCACTGACTGTAGGGCCGTCAATGCAATAACGGTAAAATATCGTCACCCGATTCCTAGACTTGATGATATGTTAGATGAGCTATATGGTGCTGTGATTTTCACTAAAATTGATCTAAAAAGCGGTTATCATCAAATTAGGATGAAAGAGGGAGATGAATGGAAAACGGCCTTTAAAACCAAACATGGATTGTATGAGTGGTTAGTTATGCCATTTGGTCTAACTAACGCACCTAGTACGTTCATGAGATTAATGAACCACGTACTTCGTCCATTTCTAGGAAAGTTTGTAGTTGTATATTTTGATGACATCCTGATTTATAGTAGGAGCCTGGATGAGCATGTTGAGCATGTGAAACTTGTTCTTGAAGTACTTCGAAGGGAAAAACTCTATGCTAACCTCAAGAAGTGCTCCTTTTGTACTGATCAACTTGTCTTCCTAGGCTTTGTTGTGAGTAAACAGGGAATCAAAGTGGACGAGGAGAAGGTCGAAGCAATTCGAGAATGGCCTACTCCAGGCACGGTGGGTGAGGTACGCAGCTTTCATGGTCTTGCTAGTTTTTATAGGCGATTTGTTAAAGATTTCAGCACCATTGCTGCACCTTTAACTGCTGTAATTAAGAAAAATGAGCCATTTGTGTGGGGTGATGCTCAAGAACGTGCTTTCCAAATGCTTAAACACCAACTCACACACGCACCATTACTTGCATTACCATGCTTTGATAGGATGTTTGAAATAGAGTGTGATGCATCTGGGGTGGGTATAGGAGCTGTCTTAATGCAAGAGGGCAAACCAATTGCATACTTCAGTGAAAAACTCAATGGGGCAGCTTTGAACTATTCCACTTATGATAAAGAGTTGTATGCTTTAATTCGAGCTTTAGAGACTTGGCAACATTATTTGAGACCAAGGGAATTTGTTATACACACTGACCATGAATCGCTTAAACACATTAAGTCACAACATAAGTTGAACAAGCGTCATGTTAGGTGGATTGCATTTATTGAAACATTCCCTTATGTGATTAAATACAAAGTTGGGAAAACGAATGTTGTTGCTGATGCATTATCACGTCGTTACTCTTTACTCACTCAACTTGATGCAAGGCTATTAGGGTTTGAGTTAGTTAAAGAGCTATACTCCAATGACCCAGATCTCTCAGGTATTTATGATTCTTGTGGTTCAGCAACTCAAGGTAAATTCTACATCCTTGATGGATTTCTTTTCTACCTCAATCGACTGTGTATACCTAACTGCTCTATTCGCTCTTTACTCGTTAGGGAAGCACACGGAGGTGGCTTGATGGGACATTTTGGTGTGGCTAAAACCTTAGCTATCCTTCAAGAGCACTTCCACTGGCCAAGGATGAAGCGCGATGTGGAACGAATGGTGGCCAAGTGCATCACTTGTCACAAAGCTAAGTCCAAACTTCAACCCTATGGTCTCTATAGTCCGTTACCTGTACCTAAGGAACCTTGGACCGACATTTCCATGGATTTTGTTTTGGGGTTACCTAGGTCAAAGAGGGGTAATGATAGCATCTTTGTTATTGTTGATAGATTTTCAAAAATGGCACATTTTATACCATGTCACAAAACAGATGATGCATCTCACATTGCTGAATTGTTTTTCAAAGAAATAATTAGATTGCATGGCATACCTAGGACAATTGTCTCTGATAGGGATGTCAAATTTTTGAGTTACTTTTGGAAAACTTTGTGGGGAAAATTGGGTACTAAATTACTCTTTTCTACTACTAGTCACCCACAAACAGATGGCCAAACTGAGGTTGTCAACCGCACATTGTCTACACTCTTACGTGCCATCATTAGAAAAAATATTCGAACTTGGGAAGAGTGTTTACCCCATGTTGAGTTTGCATACAACCGCACGGTACATAGTTCTACTCATTTCTCACCATTTGAAATAGTCTATGGTTTTAACCCTTTAACACCACTAGACTTATCACCCTTACCTTCTTCTGAGTGCATTAACTTAGATGGTGCTAAACGAGCAGATTTTGTAAAGAAATTGCATGAGCAGGTCCGCTTAAACATTGAGCGAAGGAGGGATCAAGTGGCTCAAAGGGTTAACAAGGGCCGCCAACGCGTGGTGTTTGAGCCTGGAGATTGGGTGTGGTTACATCTACGAAAGGAGAGGTTCCCGGTCCAAAGGCGCAATAAACTCCTTCCACGAGGAGATGGGCCATTTCAAGTCATCAAGCGCATCAACGACAATGCTTACAAGCTAGACCTTCCCGGTGAGTACAATGTAAGCGCTACATTCAATGTCTCTGATCTATCTCCTTTTCTTGCAGACGATGAAGCTGATTTGAGGACAAATCCTTTTCAAGAGGAGGGGGATGATACGAACCAAGAGACACCATTGAGCATAGTTCGAGTACCCCTAGGACCCGTGACGCGAGCACGTGCTAAGAAGATACGTGAGGACCTCCAAGGGCTTGTTCGTGAGGTGCAAAGACAAGAAATTGTTCCCAAGGTCATTGAGGGACTTGAACATGAAGGATTGAAGGTTGTCCATGTTGTTCGAGTCAAGGAGGACCACGATTGAAGGCGTCCTAAGTCGAGCTTGGCGTTAGCCGTTTAATTAGCTAGCTTGGAGTCTTGTTTAGTCATTTTATTTAAAGAATAAAATCGGCCAGCTTGCTACAATGAAGGAGCCGATCCTAAAGGTCCTAAAATGAAGGAACGTTTTGTCATGTTTAGCCTTTTCCAATTCACTTTAGGTTTCTACTTGTATGGCTATAAATAGCCTACCTAGGGTCATGTTTTATGCAATTAAACATTCAATCAATACAATACAGTTTGAGAGTTTTCTTGGTTTCTCCAAGGCTTCTTGAATATCTTAGAATCCCTCTAAGTGTTCGTGACTTATCAATCTAGAATCGCACTAGATTGTGGCGTCTACTACCTTTATACCAAAGTTCGTTAACCACGTGATTAACGGGTTGAGGTCATCCGCTCCAAGCTTGGTACCCTCTTGTCGATCCTGAGTCTAATCTCTTACGGGTTTCGTCACAAGGTTGGCGACGTTCGTATCACCTTATCAATGGCTAAGCTACAAACTTTATCCTTGATGTGGCAACGTGTATAAAGCCAATCATTTTTTTGAGCTTTGATGATTTCCAATTGCTCAGTTATCTCACGCAATGCCACAGCATTTACTCCTTTAGGCACAAGATGGTGAAGCTCCAGTTGAGCATCCGTTTGTCTCATACTTTTATTACCTGCAAAACTCAACAAACATTAGTAGAAAAGGCCTCACTCACTCCCTTAAGTGTTTCTCTCACTCTCGTGTATCGCTCAAGTGTTTGAAACACTCTAATGCTCTCATAACTAACCTTTCAAATCCCTTGATTGCTTCCTTGAAGAAATCAGAAATTTCCTCCAAGTGATTCAATCAAACTGTAATCAAGTTTTTCCCAAAATGTGGCGTATTAATGCTGGGATTTTAGGGTTTATTGGACCGTCAAAGTGACTCAAGGAATGCTGTGAAAACTTGCTGAAAATTACCAGATTTAGTCCGCAAAAGATAGCCCACGAATTGGAGGAGTTTAACTTAGACAAGGACTCGAACAACTAATTGAAGTCCTAGACTGATTTGGGCTCCTTATGGACACTTCTAAGCACGAAATACAATCTGAAAAAGGAATCAAAACACTAATGTTTAAGGCTGGACAGAATGTTAAGTTCGACTAAGCAAGAATCAAGATGGCAGAAATTTTGGATCCTAGAGTAACTCTACCCGGTTGCACTAGACTGATTTGTTGTGGAGGTTGCAAGCAACGTTTCTTGGGTGGTTTTGGGTTTGTTTGGGGGCTGTTTTTCTGGTTTCCCACGGTGCAAAGGTGAGCAAAACCGAATTGGGCAGTTGGAGTGTATCTAGGATTTGTTTTAGCAAACCCAAGACAACTTGGTTTCCCTCCTTTTCTGATCCAAATCTGTCCCTTTTTGTTTTCTTTCTTGCGTTTTCTTTTCTTGCTTTTTTTTTTGTAACGCAATCAGATTTCTTTTTCTTCTTTTT